>CM074503.1:7421547-7448680 GCA_037389245.1 Oryzias sinensis | reverse complement strand
TCTTTCCTTTTCCGTCCGGTCCAACACCCAAAATTTTCAAACATGGTTGAAATTAATAAAGTTTGGCCTCAATTACAAAAGGGGTTTATTCAGACATACCTTTGGTTAGTCTGAAGATTAATAACCCCTATTGTTAAAGTAAAATATGTCCAACACAAGAGGCCCTCAGCTCTCATCTGCCTGCCCAGCTGTTGGACAGGACAAGTAAAAAATAAATAAAAAAAAAGATGACAATAAAAACTAAAATAAAGAAAAACGTCTAGACCAGGGGTCGGCAACCTTTTTTACTCAAAGAGCCATTTGGGACCGCCCCTAATGAAAAGAAAGCACCCGGAGCCTCAACCCGTTTTGACATCATTATATATATTATGCATGTATATATTATTAAAGGTGCTCATTACGTCGATCGCGATCGACCGGTCGATCTTCAATGACATGAGTGTAGATCGCGGGCCAGAAAAGACTAAAAAAAAATGTACTTCTTTAAAATCTACCAGCCAATCAAAATCCTCATTGCGAAGTACGGGACTTGATTGACATGTAGATTGGCCAATCGGACATCGTCTGAAGCATACGTCGCTGCAAATGCACATTATGTTCTTTAAAAGATGATACCGCAGCCGCGTGTGGGAGGAGCTACTAGTTCTGGTCTGATCGCTGCATGGAGCGATGTGTTTATCAATGCATGGTAGACACTGAGAATGTGGAGAGATCAGATTTATTATTTTGAAGAGTTCTACTTGGTAATCATGTTTCCATGTTTAAGTTCATAAAATCATCCCAGGGAAAGTCTCTGCTTCAACTCCTGCAGGGAAAGCTGCGTCTCAATGTGACGCCCGTGTTTGCATCTCTCTGACAGAGTTTGAAGCCAAAGCCCCTCCCCCGCCTCTTTACCTGCTTTTCCTTTCTACCTGTTCACCTGTTCACATCCTCTGCAGCTGAGAGTTGGTTTCCCCATGCTCCTCAGTGTATTATAAACAGAGAGCGCAAAATACAGTCATTATAGGTTGACACGATAGTCGGGGCGCTCCGGAGCAGCACAGGAATGAAAGAGCCGGACCCAGGTTATAGCGGGGATAGAGCGGGTTAAGCAAATGAATGGAAGAAGGCAGCCCGCTGAGGAAATATTCAATATTGTACACATTTTATTATTAGTCTGAACTATTTTTATTTAGAAAAATCTTTTATTTTACTAAATCAGTCCAGTACGAAAAAAAACATCAACAAAAGCTGTGTTGGGCGGTTTTTGGCTGGGTCTGGCGGTTTTCAGATGACTTTTTGGCTGGAAACCTGTGACTATCTGGCAACGCTGGCGCGAACTCTCTGTCATCAGCGAGTTGCTCTCTGCTGCAGCACGTCAAGTTCCCGGCAGAAGATCAGAGTGTTTATTGAAGTGTGTCCTCCTGCTATCAGCTCTGCAGGTCTCGCCCGATAAATACGAGCTCATTACGAAGCTGTTTTTTACGTGGCACGCGCTTCGTGTTTAGCCAGCAGCGCCTTTGAAATGCCATGAAAAATGAAAAAACTAAAATAAATTTTAATTATTATAAAATACTCATTATTTTCCAAAGTCACAGGGAGCCACAACAGATGGATGAAAGAGCCACATGTGGCTCCGGAGCCATGGGTTGCAGACCCCTGCTCTAGAACAACTACATGGATCACACAGACTTCATGGAGCCTTTTCTAAAGCTGCAGAGTCAAAAATTAAGTGCAATATTTTTTGTTATTTAGAAAAAAACAGGTTTCGTTTTTCAAATGCATATTTTCTCCTTTTCATTTATGTATTTATAAAAGTTACATTTACTTATTAAATGTTTCATTTAACGTTAAATATTGTGTTTTATAATTATATATGTAATTTAAAGACTAAATGTTTCATTTTATAAAACGAAACATTTAGTTTGCAAATTAAATATTTACATCCCACCTTAATATTTATTTATCCAAGCTTAAACATTTAGGCTCAAATTAAATACCGGTATTTCATTTTCTAATCTAATATATGTTTTAATATAAATATACAAGTTTAAAACAAATATTTATTTTTCTGAATAAATGTTGTGTTTGGAAGAAATATTTAGTTTGGAGCAAGCTAAATTTTAAACTTCTAACTAAATATTTAGCTAACAAGTAAATGAATTTGCCCATAAACAGAAACGCCCAACCAAAATAAAATCTGGATTTGGCGCTATTTCTGAACGAATTCTCACCAGACTTGTCGTCCATCATGTGTTTGTGCTTTGCTGATAAAAGACATGTTCAACCTGCTGGCTGAAAGCATTGAACAAGCATTTTAACGGCTATTCTTTTGTAAAAAGGCTTCTTCTCAGGACATCGCTACACCTTTGAGAACAGTCTATGAACAGCCCCCCATGACAAACCTGTTTTTTTCCTAAAACAGGCTAAACAACCAAAAATATTGCTGCTAATATTTGACTCTGCAGCTTTTTGTTGTTTATGATCAGGTCATTCATCTGTAAACACACTCACACTCTCTCCTGCTAGCTTACAGCCCCTCACACCCCAACATTAACGGTGCAACAAAAACAGCAGCAATATCAGATCTATCCATCAGTCCAGTTTGGATCCAGATTCCAGCTCAGACCAGGAAAACAAAGACGTTCATGGATCTATCTGTCAGATAGAGGATGATCAGAATGGAGTGGAACAGGGAGACTGTGGGCCACTGAATTCAGCATCTATCTCACAGCTACAAGCTTTATCCAGCAGCATTTTTTCATCTGCTCCTGATTCACATCAATTTTAATAATGAAATACTTAGAAATGCAATCTGAACCTAATTACCTTCATTTACTTGTCCTGCATTGTCAGAAAAATACCACCGGAACATGTTAAAAACACAATTTTCAACGGTGTGGGAATTTAAATAGTGTCACTATAACATCAGTTATGTAAACATATTCACGAGCGAACTGGGTGAGAATCCAGAGACTGTTGTAAGGACAGAGAAAAACCACAGACATCACTTCCTCCTAGGCCTGCACAATTCATCGCAAATGTATTGTTTTCCCGATATCAAGCTGTGCAAATTGTGATAAATGGAGACCTTTGATGTGCAAAAACAATCTTATGGCTGCTTGAAGTATTAAGCGGATCAAATAAATCACTTATACTCAGACAACTCATGTAGTAAAATATTTATTTTCACATTTTTTAAGTTTGACTTTCACATTCTTTTCGTTTGGCATTCACATACTTTTTGTTTGGCATAAGGCTCCGTAATAGCAACCCCTAACGGAGCTCACAGGTGGAAGCCGGGGAGGAGGGTGGGGCGACGAATGCAGCGCTTGTGGTAAAGGAAGAGAATGAACAACTGCACACCTGGACTTAAATAGGACGCAGAACAGGTGAGTTGATTAACTTAACCGCCCTAGGGGAGTAACCGAGTAAAACACTGCTAGAGTAGTCTGCCTGAAAAGCGACCAAGCTCGCTCATTTCAGTCAGACAACTCATGCAGTAAAATATTTATTTTCACATTCTTTTCGTTTGGCAACACAGAAACGCAGAGGAAAAGCCAGCATGCCGCTCACCATACTGGTGATCACAGCGTCCAGGGGGGCCCGACATCTCCCAAATGAGCGCCACCGACAACCCGCACACCGAAGGACGCTTCCCCCGCAGACACGTCTGAGACGCTGCTGCGCCGAATGACGGGGGAGCCGCAACGCCTCCGAAATCGCAGAAAAAGAAGGGGAGACGGATGCTCCCACATCTGAAGAAGGGGAACCATCAAATGCGAAGAAGAAATCCAGGGGGAAGACCATGACGCTGAGAAAGTGACAAGGAAACGGGGTGCATTGAGAACTGGCGACGAACGCAGCGCTTGTAGTAAAGGAAGAGAACTGCACACCTGGACTTAAATAGGACGCTGAACAGGTGAGTTGATTAACTGAATAAACCTAGGGGAGTAACTGAGTAAAACACTGCTAGAGTAATCTGCCTGAAAGGCGACCAAGGTCGCTCGTTTATGCATTTGACCAATCGGATGGAGCTCTTTTATGTTAGATGTTCACCTCCCATGTAGACGAGGGTCATTTGGAGTGTAATTTTGAAACTGTTGCTGTAAAGTAGAAATTATGTTTTGGTTGTTTTGTTATTTGTTCATGTATCGCGGGTTATATCGTCATTGCAATATTGATTACTAATATCGCAATCTGTGAGTTTTCCTCATAACGTGCAGCCCTACTTTCTTTGCAGTCAAAGCATTGACTGTGTCTGCTGTCAGTCAAGTGTTTGCGGTGGTTAACGGGAGCTAACGGGTGCAACAGGACAGGTGGCTCCATGACCGTCACTGACAAGGAGGCGGGCCTTAAACCAGACACAGATTAAATCTGAACAAGCGCAAAGGAGAACTCTTCAGACACGTCCACAAGTCCAACTTCATGGCAGAAATATATGATATATTATTGACTGGTATGTGGGTGGAATATTGTTGGTGGGAGGATGCTCCGCCCCCTCCTGACTTTATCTTTGGATCCAGTGGGTAACATCAGGAACCATCGGCCATGTTTGTGTCTATGGTTGAATCCTGAGGACAGATCATTGGACTAGAGGGCTGCATTGGGATCGGGTCCCGCCGGGTCCCGCCGGGTCCCGCGGGACCCAACCCAAATCTCGCGGGATTGGGCGGTTTGGATTGTGCTGCGGGCGGGAGCGGGCGGCAAAAAATAAACCCCGCGGGATCAGTGCTGGCATGAATATTTCATGAATATATATTAGCGGACTACGTTAGGCTGTGCAGCTGTTGGATTCTTATGTACTGAAGCTCCGTGAAGGCACCAGGTAGAGACGCCCAATGGCCTCTGTCATGTAACCTGATGTTGGGGGTGCGCCCCGCCTCTTACTAAGAGTGCGCTTCAGGCTGTCTGTCTGCGCGCGCACACACGCACACCGAACAGGATTTGTGAAAATATATTTAATATTTAAGTTGCACATTACACAAGAGGAATGCATCAAAAGATGAGGCTGGAGGAGGGACATGAATCTCTTTAATAATATCAATACAAATACGTGTTTTTTTCCTGCGGGACGGGGGACGATACAAAATCAATGCATCTCTATTACTGTGCGGGACTAAATTCTCTGAGTTTTGCGGGTGCGGGCGGGAGTGGACATACATATTGCGGGAGCGGGCGGGATTGGTCAAAAATTCAGCGGGCGCGGGCGGGAGCGGGATGAAGAAAATAGTCCCGCGCAGGGCTCTACATTGGACCACAGCTGCTACTTAGTTCAAATGATGGATTTGTTTTAAATGTGCTGTTGTGGGACAGTTCCAGGTTACCTGCTAAAAAAGGCTCACATAACCTCATGTGGATCAGTTTTGTTTGATTACATGAGATGTTGACCTTAAACTTGGCATCTATTTGGGTGTGAAATGTCATTTTCCCATTTTCCCAGGTCTAGTTCCCAGGTCTAGTTTGACCCGATCTACGACAGAGTTTACCTGATCACGGCTTTTTGAGAACCGCGAGGAAAACCAGGTGCGTTGTGGGTTGAAGCTGCCCTCCAGAAGAGAGGAAAGTTCGAGTCGTGACTCCCTTGAGAAGCAGCTTGTGACATTTGAGAGATAATTGACGTAGCATCTTTTCCTTCTCTACTGCACTTCATTTTCCCAGGACTGACCCTGGCTGCTCTGCTGAAGTGCTCCTCACAAGGTTGTCATCTAAAAGGTCAGACCCACAGAGTGAACAGGCCACGAAAGACACAAGATGGAGATCCTGTCATCCATCTCGCTCTCCAGATCAAGACACCAGCCTGACCTTTCACAGAGTATCAGCTTCAACAGGCCATCAGACTGTGTGGGAGCTCATCTGAGTGGAAGAGAAAAGGCAGAAACAGTCAGGGAAACAAAGCAAGACAGAAAAAAGACACTTATGACAGTCAAAGTGGGAAAATTCTCCTTTTTGAATCTCATTTTCAACTGTTTATCATTTTCTAATATTCTTGCAAACCCTTTAATGTGAATGATCCACATTTAATGTGATGTGTTCACCTTCAGAAGATATTTTAAAATGATAGACATATCAAATCAGATTCTACATCCTCCATTCCATTCCAAGACCCCGTCTGCCTTTCATCCTGACAGACTATCGGGAAATTAAAAACCAGGACATCACATTCTGCAGCGTTTTATTCCAATGTCCGATTTGATTGAATGGATTTTCTTTTGCTTAGTTTTTAAAAGTTTCTGCTGTCTGGCACGTTTGGAGGGATTTGTGTCTTCACACTACAAGACGTGGCATTATCTCACGTTTCCAACAGACCAACAGCCAAGAAGTAAAATACAAATTAGAATTTTTCCCCAAAGGTTTTACGTGCAACGTAAAGCTAAACCTTTGCAGTACAAACTAAAGAAGACGTGTGTACTGAAAGCTTGAATCTCTCCATCCATCGTTATCCCACCAAATCCCTGTCGGGGTCACGTGCTTTGAAAAGGGCGGAGCCTGTCCCGGCTACTGTTTGTACACCCTCAGCCTGTCGACAGTCTGTCGCAGGTGTGTTCAAAAATGTTCTATCCGCTGTTTCCTAAATGCACATTCAACCCGTGGTGTTCATAGCAGGTAGCGGCAGGGAGGGGCTTCTTCTCCTTTTCTTTTTCTACTGTTTATGGGCGTGTCCGCCACCTACAGTTGGAAGAGAATTGGTGCAAATTGTCAAAATCTCGTGAATCCTGCTCTAGGCTTTTTCTGTCAGAGATCTATTCCGATATATGCAAGACTTGGTGTCATAGAGTTTAAAAAATGGCCAGAAAAAGCACAATTATTATTTTCAATGTCCAATTTTCAACTGGTTGGCACTTCCGCAGTTTGAAAATCCACACATCACTGCCAATTCTGAGTCCCTGATTAATGAGCTGGTTGAACTTTCCGCGTGCGTTCAGTGATGCCTTGTTTGCACATAGATCTGTTCTCGGGATCGACCAAAGCCAAGAGTTCTAAACGCGAAACCCTGAAATTTGGGTTCACGGGCGTTTACCGATAAGCCAGGTTCACACCAGCCGCTGCAACTTTAAGCAGCCACTTCCAATGCAAACTCTATTTAAAAGCACCTCAACCCACATTTTGGGCTCCCGCGTTCAAAACTCTGGCGTCCATGCGTCGCTACACAAGCTTTAAAGCTTGTTCACAGGCTCAACGTACAAACCAGGCATCAGTAAATGTATGCTAAACTTTTGACTGCTTGAGAACAAATCAGGGACTCGGATTTGGTAGTGACGTGTGGATCGCGTCCTTTTCAAAACACTGAAGAGCTAACCGTTGAAAACATGATTACAGACAAGACATGAGTAAGCCCAAGTGGCCGGGATAGGCTCCGGCAACCCCGTGACCCCGAAAGGGAATAAACGGTAAAGAAGATGAATGATGATGAAAAAAAAAAAAGACATGAATAATTGTGGTTTTTGTTTTGCTGGAATTTTACGACACCAAGTGTGTCATTTATAGAATAGAGCTGTGAAAGAAAAAACCTGGAGGCGTGTTCATGAAACCGCATTTAGCCCGTTCCTGAAGACACATGGCCAGTGTCATCGTGGCATATTAAGATAACAACATATTAAAAGTGTAAGCAGTCGTCTGGAAAACGGTTGCAGAAAAACACAGAAGCATGCAAGACTCCTCCAATCCCACCAAAATAAAAGAAATGTTTTTTGTTGCTTGTTGTTGTTTTTTGTGACAAAGATCATATTTCCTGAAGACATTCCAGGAAGTTGAACATGAAACTGGTTATTTTCAGGTGGATGTGAGATTCAGAAGCAGCTCTGGCAGATTTTGGTTCTAACTTCCCTAAAGATCTGTTTCATTTTTTCTGACTTTTGCTTCTTTGTTATTGCTGTTATTGCTTTAAACAGGGCTGTTATTGCCCTGTTTAAAGTTAGTAAATAAACTCTGTTGATTTGAACAGAGAGATTTAACCTCCTAAGAACCCAGGGTAAAAGTGTCTTACAACTTCTGATTTTGTGGGATTTTCTATTTGTGACTAAAAAAACACCTTACATGTTAATTGTTTCAAAAATATTAGAGGGAGGACAACAGCACGATATTTCTGTGAAAATAGTACTGAATTTAGAAAATGAGAACAAAAGGAGCAGAGTTCTGGAGGCACTTCATCTCCCAGCAACCCCAGCGCACAGTTTGTGGATGCCTCACACCTGACTCTCATTTGCAATCACTCACAGTACACTTGAGCACTGCGCTGAGCCTCACTCAGTGTGAAGTATTGTTTGTGCTACTCTGCCCTCTATTACCGAGGGTTATAGCTGATCTGTTTTGTCTCTGACTCAGTTTGCCTGCCCCCTGCCCTGAATCTCGCCTGGATCCTGACTATTGTTTCACTGTTTGTTTCTTTTTGGCCACTGAATGTGTACTTGCCCTGATAGACCTAAAAATCCAGGACCAAGCCGTTTGGTGAGGCAAGCACAAAAACCCTTTGGCTGGTAGGGTTTGGCTTTCCTGGCACGTACCCATTTCTGGGCAGCGGCCTGTGAACAGGAAGATTTGCTCATCAATGCACTTCCTGGAAGGCTGAGACAACCTTACCTCACACGGTCAAGCAATGGTCTGACTCTCCAACGAATATCTGACTCCTTTGCCTCTTCAGCCAAATCCAGGTCATTAACAATCTTGAGTGTGCTCCTCAGCTTGTAAAACCCATCCCTTGTCATTTTCCTGCCAAGAACTGACACTTTAGTCTTTTTAGCCCAAAACATTTTGACTCTGGGAAAACCAAGGCAAGCCACGTGTAGTGATACGCTAAAGACAATCTTGATTTCTTGGGCAGTGTTTTTTTTAGTGACACTCCTGTCGTTTGCAGCTGTCTCTGTTCGGTAAAACCTGCCAGATCCTCAAAAACGTTGTCATCAATGTACAGTCCCTGACAAAAGTCTTGTCGCTTATCCATTTTGTAGAAACAAAAGCGTATACCCTCACTTTTAATGAATCTATTGGTTTTAGAAATGTCTCGTATGAAAGCTAAAACCCTCCAAAATTATGTTCAATATACTAAAATAAAATTGCTTCACTGAAAAAAGATTGATCATTTAATGAACACAGGTCACATTTTGGAAAGACAAAAGGTTTGTCGCCTACAGAGAGTAATGTGAAAATTTAACAAATAATTTACTTCAAAAACAAAAATGTTGCATAACATCAGTGAATTAAGTAGTGCTACTGTGAGATCCATATTTAATATCTTGTATGACTTCCATGAGCTTGAAGGACAGCATCCATGCGGTTTGACAATGATTCATACAATTTATCGATGAAGTCATCAGGAATAGCAAAGAAAGCAGTCTTAGATGCCTCCCAGAGTTCATCAAGATTCTTTGGTTATGTCTTCCATGCTTCCTCTTTCATTCTACCCCAGACATGCTCAATGATGTTCATGTTTGGTGACTGGGCTGGCCAGTCCTGGAGCACCTTGATCTTCTTCGCCTTGAGGAACTTTGATGTAGAGATGGAAGTATGCGATGGAGCACCATCCTGCTGCGGAATTTGACCCCTTTTATGGTTGGGAATGTAAGGGGTAGCTAATACTTCTTGATATTTTAGGCTATTGATATTGCCTTCCACCCTGCAAATGTTTCGCACACCCCCATACTGGATGTAACACCAGACCAGGATTTTTCCGCCACCAAACGTAACTGTTTTCTGGGTGAATCTTGGGTCCATGCGGGCTCCAGTTGGTCTCCTGCAATATTTGCGGCGGCTGTGATGTAATTCAACTGAAGACTCATCTGAGAAATCCACCTTCTGCCACTTTTCCAGCGTCCATCCTTTTAGCAGGCTGTTGGCCTTGGCAAATGCCACACGTTTTTTCAATTGCCTTTTGTTTAGTGCTGGTTTCTGGGCACTGATTCAACCATGGAGGCCATTTTGAGACAGAATTCTACAAACTGTTCTGGTTGACACAGGGACTTGGGGGGACCAGGCCTGGTGGAGCTCTGCTGCAGTGGAAAATGGGCTGGCCTTGGATTTTCCAACCAATAAACTGTCCTCCCGAGCAGTTGTCTTGCGGGGTCTGCCGGACCTGGGCTTGTCAAAAACATCTCCAGTCTCTTCAAATCGTTTTCTTATTCTTTGTACTTGACGCTGAGACACATTGAAGGTGTCAGCCACCTCAGCAGTGGATCTGGTCTTCAGCCTCTTGATAATCAACGCTTTGGTCTCAGGGTGACTCTTAGGTATGTTGTCAGAGGTCAAGTTGCAGTTGATGTGAAGGCCTGGTGTGCTGGGGTTCTTTTTATACACACCCACTAATTGATTGATCAGTAATTGATAACAGGTGAGGCTGTAATCTAGGATTGGGTGCATCATATGACAAGGCGACAAAACTTTTGTCTTGCCAAAATGTGACCTTTCTGTGTTCATTAAATGATCAATCTTGCTTCAGTGAAGCAATTTTATTTTAGTATATTGAACATTATTTGGGAGGGATTTAGCTTTCATATGAGACATTTCTAAAACCAATGGATTCATTAAAAGTCAGGTTATACGCTTTTGTTTCTACAAAATGGATAAGCGACAAGACTTTTGTCAGGGACTGTACTGTGAAAAGTACTAAATTGTACTCCAGTATAAACTTTGGGTCAACCTAACAGCCAGAACGCCCAGGTGGCACATGTGTGAATCTGTTATGATGGATGTTTAAAAAAAAAAATTCAAGTTAATTTTTTCCATTTACAAATCAAACTTTATTTATAAAATCTTCTCATACACCGCGCAACTCAAAGCACTTTAAGATTTAGAGAAAAAAAGAAACCACACACAATTACAATAAAATCCCAACCCACCCTTCACCCTTTCCACTCCCCTCCGTTAAGACCTACCACCCATGACCCCATATCCAATGTATACTGATAAAAGTACCAAAAGAAAAATGAAGGCTTGGCCCTGCGACGAGGAAGTATTTGGGAATCCCTTCATACCAGGAGCAGCTCAGCCGTAAGAGCATTGCCACAGTGCCCACAGCAGCTACACATGGTTAAAAATACAACAATACTCTAACATGGTTACAAAATGTAAAAAATGAGCTTGAAACTAGATAAAATATACAAGTTATTCCTGGCCCAATGAGCATGATACCTTGCTCCTTCTCTGACTCGTCTGATTATCTTATCATCCTCATCCTTTTCATCATCTGAATGCTCCAAATCTAAATCTCCCTCTGTTATCTGGTATAAAATCCTCTCTGCTTCCCTTTTTTCTCCTAAAACAATGTGCAGCCAGTAACCCTTGTGCTAGCACTTTAAAATTGCTCTGAACCTTTTTTCTTCAATGATTTGTGATCTTCATGGTGTCCATGGATTACATGAAATCTTTCCACCTTAATCCACCTTTGTCATGGTAGGGAGAACACGTCAATGTATGGGTGGGGTCATCTAAGATAGCACAAGAGTTAAATGCCTGCTGTTTCAAAACAGAAAACATGAAACTGTTTTGAGATTTAAAAATACTGTTCCTAACATGTTTATGACCAAGAATATATATAACTATCACGGTAAAAAAAAGCAATAGATACAGAATATTTGAGTTAAGTTTTATCTTTCCATAAGATAAAGGTGCTGCTTTGGCAGCCATCTTGGTAGAGGAAAAAAGTGAAGTTCCCAGCATGCTAACCCATTACATGACACATCACTGGAAAGCCCAGGATGTCCTCCACAGAGTATCTGCAAATACTTAAGAAATATACAGGTAACCTAAATCTCTATTGTAAATGACGTAAATGAGCTGTTGTGAACCAGGAGGTGTTGACAAAAACAGGTTGGTATTGACAGAAATCCTTGCATCGCTTCAAACAGCAGCCTCTGCCTTCTCTCTGTCCAACTGGATCTCCAGTGGAATCAGAACCTCGCCTCAGTCAGCTGGGTTGGGATGGACCCACAAGAATCAACCAGCTCAATCTGCAGGTGAAACTGGCTGCTTCTGCAGCACTGACATTCAAAAAACACAAAGCTGCTGCTTCTGTCTCTCCACACAGCAGGACCTTTAGCATTACAAAGAACCACTTCCTAAGCTGAGTGGAAATATGGAAAACCGGAAGTTATGCACTAAAATATCTGTTTCGTATCAGTAAACACAGATGTCCTCCTCCTCAGAGTGGTGAAACTATACCAGCCAGTCTGTCCAAAGAGGAACTTCGTGACACAAAAGTCTCATTGATGTCACAAAGTTCACCCGCAGCTTGTTTTTGTTTTGTCACTAGCGCTGATTTAGTGAAGGTTTGCAAGTGTTAAAACAAACTCTACAACTTGCACAACAACAAGTTGCACTTTATCTATCGACCGAATTGCATCTAATGGGAAAAATACTATGAGAAATCCATTTTGGCACCTTTGCCATGGATGCTATGCAGGGGTTTCTGGCAGAAAAACTGGGAGAAGCAGATGCAGAATGGATTACTTTAGGATTGTGATTCATCAACAGTAAAGTTGCAGCCGCAGTTTGATTTAGCAGAAATGTCTGTAGTTGCTGTTACCGGAAGGAGATGCTGTTAAAACAAAAGGCAACAAAATCTGATTTTTTTTCTGCTCATGTGCATAAGTAAATAAGATATCAAGTGTTCTGCAGTGTTGGAGCTTTAGATTAGTGAAGGGCTGACATGGAAGCAGTGATGTCAACCAAAGTTGACATTGATTTTCTCTTTCTGTTTACCCCTTTATTCCAATATTGCCTTTTTCCTTTGGAAGTTTCTGTTTGTGCACGCTCTTTTCCTCTCCTCCATCTCTCCCGTGGTCTCTTTTCCTCTCCATGCACCGCCGACTGTGCTCTGGGGAAGCAAAGGCATTGTGGGTAAATCCAGCCTCATGCTGAGATTAGTTCAGAAAGCAGTCTTCTGTGAAACACAGCAAAGTATCACAGTCACTGAAGGGAGACTCTTCTGTGGAAATGCAGCTGGAACGCTTCAGCGGCCCGTCGAGTGATCTGTGACATCAGAACCCTAAACCGAAGCCATCTTCCAGAAAGAAATGTGCAAAATAGAAGCAAGGCGGAACAGAGCCGGAGACTGCAGCGCAAAGTCAGTCCAAAACAAAGATCATTTAGATTGTGACACTTAAAACTAGTTAAAAGACCCACTCCTATGAAAGTGCTGCTTTTAACGTGTTCTGGTAGCATTTTTCCGGTGGTGGAGAACATTTGTAAAACATTCAGCTCAAATTTGCCTTCCTGAGTGTTTTTTTAAAATCCTTGTGAATCAGGAGCAGACAGTTAACGCTATAGGAAAAAGCCTCTAGTTGTTACGGAGGGGCTACAGCTTCCTGCCCTGCTCCATTCTGATGCATCCACTGTCAGACCAACAGATCCATGAACGTCTTTGTTTTCCTGGTCTGAGCTGGAATCTGGATCAGAACTGGACAACTGGATAGCTCTGATCCAGTATTGCTGCCATTTTTGTTGTACCCTGGTTAGGTTAGGTTGGGGGTGTTATGGGTAATTTTTAATGAACTCATGCCGCTCTACAGAAACTATGACCTAGAAAAAGAGACAGCTGTTTTGATTTTGGCTAAAATCCTAATCAAAGACCAATGGAAACGCTTGTACAACAAATCAAAGGATGTCAGCTGTAATGTCCACACAGTAATTCACATTCATGTCTTGTTATATTCATGGATTAATCAAAGAATTCTTCCAGTTTATTGATATTTCATGTGGAAAAATGTGAGCTTCTCGTGTCTTAAAAAGGTTGCGACCACGGAGAGGAATCAGAAAACTCGCCACAGCTTGCTGTCTGCGTTTGTCAACATCCCACATTAGAGTTTCTGCCCCTCTGAAAAGTGGGTGTGAGGCAGGCTTTAATTAAAATGTTTGCAGCCTTTCAGCTTAATGACTGACTGCCCTAACGTCCTACATGAAGGACCCCCCAGCTTTAACGGTCTTATCCTTCGCTGCCTTTACCTTTGGACTGACATTATCAGAGGGGCTGAATACGCTCACATGCTTTCCGTGTGAGCTGCTGGGCTGTGATGAAGAGCAGCCTCCTCATCGCAGGAAGTGTGCTGCTGCCCACCACTGAGAGAGGATGTGTTTATGGAGAGGAGAAGTGAGATCTCTAACATGGAAACATTCTCGTGTGTTGGAGCAGGGCACTAAGCAAAAAAAAAAAGAAAAAGTCCCTCTCCATGTGACCTTTTGGTTTTTTTAGGGGGCCAAATGCAAACTTCAAGGGATTTCTTTGAAGAAGAGAAGAATTTACAGTCCATTTCCAACTTGTATCAAAGTAAAAATAAGACCCAGGCCGTAGGATTCATGTTTTTGTACAAGATGCAACAGATGAACAACAGTTCAGACTTTTTTATACATAAATATAGAAAACACAATCCATTCCTGATACATGGTTGGGAATTTATTCAACTCTACACACAGACTAAGATTTACACAAAATGTTAGACTCCTCGCTCCATGTTTCCAAACTGGACGGTCTGAGCTGACTGAGAACAGTGCAACCCGGTCGACAGTTGCACTGGTCCGAGGGGCCTATAGGGAATCCACGCCAGTGGCGCCAGTGTTCGGCAGCGGAGCCGCCACCAGTGTGTGAATTTGTGAATGGCACTGACCGCAAAGCTCTTTGGGCCTTTGACGTAGGTGAGAAGCGCTATACAAGTATGCGCAATTTTCCTCCGCTTAGTAATATGCTCTAATTCAACGGGTCATCCTCCTAAAAACAAAAAAGCTGACAGTAAGATCTTACTTCTGGAAAGTCACATCCTTGTTTTTCCAGCTGTTTGTGCAGTTGTAGCACAGCACTGAGCATCTGGACCTATCCAATATGGTGTCCAACTTTGCGTGCGCAACAAGCTAGCCTAGCGACTCTAGTCTATGTAACCCATTGTGTGCAATGATTTCAAAGAGGCAGGGGTTTAGATTCCCATCCAGCCATAATGGGATGTGGAGAATGACTGAAAGAAGCAATGATCGAGAATTTCAAAAGATTTATTGTTGTGCAATAATTCAGGTTTCCAGAATTTTAAAAAATATGTCTGTGAAGACCAACTGACATCTAAAATATACTTTCTTTTTACGTCTGTAAGAAAATTGGGTGACTTGAAACCCTGGTGAACATATTGCTGTTGGGAAAACAACACAGTAACATTTCCTTAAATAATTCCCTACTGCATGAGGACTAGTCTTCCAAGGAACAAGATATGTTCATATCAAACAATGTCATAATATTAAGTTAAGAAACAGGTTTGTTCTTCTTCCACCACTTGTGTGTGTAATTACAAAGAACAAAGTCAGACCAGATCACTCAACTACAGCAGTAAGCACCTAACAGTGATGTTCTGTACATCTAAAACTAGAGTAATAACTGTCCACAAAATACAGGAGCTACCATTTGTAGTCGTTGGCACACATTAGCTAAATACTCAAATACGGTATTTAGAGATATCTGTCCAGATCAGATGATGGGAGTCTGGACAAACAGGGGCTTGGAGCCGGAGACAGAAAACGTCTTAGTTGTTGTTTTCTTTCATTTTAAAGCTGGAAGCATGATGAAGGCAGAACCCCCGGCTGCTTAAAGTAAATCTGTTTCAGACTGCACTAGTTTTTATGTGAGGAATATTACAGTTCATCGTTTGTCTGAGGATACATCGCGTTTTGGGGAATTACTGTAGAATTTGATGAAACTTCTCAGGCTCCAAGCCCATGTGCTGGGGTTCTCCACCCTCCTCTTCCTCCTCCTCCTCGCGTGTGCTCCTCTGCTGGCTTCTTATCCTCTGTCCAAGCCTGGACACTCTCACAGTAACTATGTTTCGCAGGAGCTTTTTCTTGTTTAGTTGGAGTCCTGCATCTCCACCCCGAAACCTTCTTCATCCCCACCAATGTCTGTCTTCTCCACATCTGAAAGAAACACACAGCTGGAGATTTTAAAAAGCCAAAATCATAGGTTTGCACTGAAACACTGAAACTCTTCAGAGCATTTTTCCAGTCAGATCTGTGAACGCAGATTATTCAAATCAATCACTAATTCAGTCTTAAAGCCATGCGAGAGCATACCAATGACATCAGCAGAGGTCCTGCTGTTACATAATGTGCTGCATCCATGTGGTTTAATCTCAACAGATCAAATGAGAAGCTCTTTATGTTTTTTATGAACAACCAGTAAAGTCTCTAACAACAGGAGTGACCAGAAATAAACTAAGACCAGCTGTGTGTAACAAACTGAAATGCTTTAATGCTGATAAAGTCGGCAGCTGCACAATGGATGGAGTGACCCTTGACCCTGCGAACCTTGAAGAGCAAAAACCTCACATGCTGAGCTGTTTGACTCATATTTTGCAGTTTCATAAAACAGACGTGTTGCCATAGATGTGATGGATGAAACCACGATAACTGACTAACACCGTGGTGTTAATCCTTCAGTTAAAGTCCCACTAAAGCGCGGCGAACATTAAAGAAGAGTAACCTTTAGGAGGAAAATATGCAAATCAGATCAAAATGTCAGTGGACTGTAGAATGACCATCTCCACTGCTGTGGAAACAGTTAAAGCTCATCCAGTTTTATCCATGAGGTACAGGTCTTTAATGTTTTGTTCCAGAATCAAACTTCTTTCTCCTGTAGTTTAAAGCAAGTGTATGACAACACAGTGTTATCCTAAACTTGACAAAGGCCACAATGGATGGCTTTTCATCGATTGAACCCCCTGGACTCTGTAGGTGAGAGGAGGATGCTGACCAAGCTGTCCAGCATCCGGAACAACCCCCCTCACCCTCTGTATGAAACGGTGAGGACCACGAGGAGTTCGTTCAGCCGCAGACCACTGCATCCCCAGAGCAAAAAGCAACGCTACAGGAGGTGCTTTGTCCCAACAGCAGTTAGACTTGACAATAAAACGGTATAGGACTGCTGACACTGCTGCTGTATTCACTTATTTATTTATGACATGTACTTTTACTACCATCTTTTATTTTTTACCTTTATTTTTATTCTTACTCGTGCTGATGCCGGATCAATAAGGTCCCAGCTTATCCTATCTTACAATAAGGGATGCTACAGCTCAGAGTTTAAAAAGTCTAAAAATGTTTATTTACAAAATGTGATAACTAGCATAGACAGTAACATCAGCCACTCTTGTGTGTTCCTTAACCCCCCCCCCATAACTCATTTAGTACCAGATTGCTCATCTGCATGCAATCAAGTCCAACAGGAACACTCTGGTCAAAAAGCTAAGATCAAACTGCTTTCCTCCATGCTGGAAAATTATCTCGGCGTTTACAAGACAAATTGTAATCTCCCTTTTACGAAAATAGAATTTTGAAAAAGTTGTCTTAACACAAACAGCCTTGTAGAAAAACGTCCACTGGGCCTCATACGACTACACAGCTGTGAGACACCACCTGTTGAAGGGCTAAGCGACATCCATGTCAACACCCACTCAGGGAAACAACAGCTTTAGTGCTGCTTGTTCTGAGGCCACCCTTTTCATGTCATGGACCCTCAAATCCTTCCTGATAGGCTGTAAAAGAGAAGGAAGAGGTTGTCTCCAATTCTGATTCTAAATTTGAAATCATGGAGTTCCTCATGGTTCAATTCCTGGACCTCTGCTGTTCAGCCTGTTAAGGCTCCCTCTGGTAAAGGTCCTGCTCAGGCAGAATCTTTACGCAGATGACACTTGACTTTAGGAAGCTCTGATGCCAAACCACCAGAAGACTCTCAGCTGCTGAGAGCTGCTAAGCTGTAGCCAAACATCCTCCCTGATGAAAAGACAGCAGTCTTAGGAAATGAAGGAGAAAGTGAAGGTAACACATGATGTGAATTCTATAGGAATGAAAAATATGACATCTGAGCATCACTATAGACTCATATCTGAAGTTTAGTGCTCTCATTTGGTCTTTGACTGTTTGGCGTCTTCATGAAATTGATAAACTTTGAGATCTCATACGCAGAAAAGACACAGAGAAGCAAATGTGTGTGTTCATCTCTTGCAGACATGACCATTGTGACCGTCTTCCATCTGCTCTTCAAACAGATTGAGAAGCTGCAGATTAGAAAGCTGCTGCTTCACAGTCTCTCCATACTTTCTCACTATACATGGCTCGCTCGTAACCGCTGGACCTGAATCTACAGTTTGAATTGGAACAAGCTGAGCTTGGGTTTCCTCTTCACCTGCAGCTGCAGTGTGTTTGTCTGAGCTCCGCCTCTCGGTTTGGGCGTCTGCAGGGCTGCCCTCATCTGGAGGCCAGCGGAGCTCTCCACTCTCCACCTCAGCTGCATCTGTGGGCTCCACCACGATGGAAGGAAGCCTCTTGGACAGTTTTGGGTTCCTCTCATGGACATCTGGGAAGATCTGTTTGAAACTTATGTAAGGTTTACCGATGGGAGTTCAACCATCCTTCACACACAGCTCTGCCGTGCAAACATTATTAAGTGTTTTAAGTATTAAGTTGTCTGTAATGTTCATACAATGTGAAAATCACATTGCTTGATTCTTAATGAATGTATGCATCAAATGGTGCAGAAACTAAGGATTTATTTCATACAAACAGCATTTCTGTTCCTCACAGAGCTATGTCTTCCAATTTAAGAAGCTCTTCTGTCCTCCAGTGGTTGCCTGTTTGAATAAGTTGTCAGTATATAAGACACCTGTCCACATCCCTAAACAGTCAGACTGCAAACTCTCCACCAAGCCCAAAGAGCTGTTGAAGGACACCAGGGACAAGATGGTAGACCTGAACCAGACTGGAATGAACCGATCTACAATAGGCAGCAGCTTGGAGTGAATAGATCCACTGTTGGAGCCATTCTTAGAAAACGGAAGAAAACCAAGTGTAAGGATTCTGTGGTTTAGTTTGGTTTTGTTGTTCTTGTTCATGTTTTTGGTTTCCTTTTTGTCAATCACACCAGTTTCAGGTTCATGATCCACAGCTGTCTTCAGTTCAGTTAAGTGTCTTGGTTTCTGTTCATCCTTGTCAGGCCATCTGCTCTCTTCTCCTTTGCCACCTTTTTGTTGCTCCCCATGGTTTTGTCATGTTTTTGTCATGGGCCCTCCACCACCAGTTCCTGACACCAAGGTTACTGACAATCTCCCTCCACCCACATGATCTCTAGAACGGTGAAGAAACAGTCCAGAGCTACACGGAGGAACTGGTCAATGACCTGAAGAGAGCTGGGACCACAGTGAAGGTTACTATACTAACAGATGACAATGTCATGGATTCAAATCCTGCAGAGCCCCAAAGGTCCTCCTGCTTAAGACAGAACAGGTCCAAACCCGTCTAAAGTTCTCCAGAGACTATCCAGAGGATCCAGAGGAGAACGGGGAGAAGGTCATGTGGTCACATCCAACCTTCTGTAGACCTACAGGAAGCCTTTGACCTCTGTCATTGACAACCAGGGTAACATTACAAAGTGTTGAGGTGAACGTCTGTTATGGACTAAATACTTTTTTCCTGCACCACCTGGATTTTTATTTTCCATTCTGTCTCTCATAGTTGAAGTGTTTATCTGAACATCACAGACCAAACGCAGCTTTTTAGGTGGTACAACTTAATCTGTAACTGCAAAACTGCTTTCCTCCACTTTCATTCTCCAGATCTCAAAGACCTATAACAGAATGAAGTGGATGTAGAGGTTAATACACTTACTTGAAATATCCAATAAAAAAAATGAAAAATCTGAATGTGCAGATGATACATTAATGACTCTAGTCATTAATGTATACTCCTAGACTCTCAGTGAGAATAAATCAATAGAGGAGACTAGATTTAAACTTTTCTGTCACAGAAGCAGACAACAAAGTGGTATTTCCATCCAACCAGACTGTAGAAATGTTGGTGACAGATTCAAACACAGGCGAGGAGGGTCTTCTCCCCCAGTGAAGCTCAGGTTTTTGCTTCTGTGAATGTCTGCATTTACATCAAATACGTATCATGTAGGATACTGAGTCCTGCTCTCCTCCTGCTCCACCACCACCAAAGTCCTCCGTCCCCGGCTCCACTGAGGTTATCACTTCAGTCATCCTGGAAAGAGACATTGAGGATCACCATTAAGAAACAAACTAAGACATGACTCAGATCCAGCTTCATTTGTCATTATTAACAGCCCGCCGGTGCAGTGCGTAGGGTTCAGGGGGTTGAAAAAAAGAAAATCTGTACTGCATCTCACCTACTTCACCCTTACTTACCTTACATGTAGATTAAGTGTTAACTATGCAGTATGTCTGCTCAAAAAAACGCATTAAAATTTTAGCTTCACAGGCTCACCGAGCGGTCTACGGTCTTAAAATTTCCTGCAGGCCACATACAGGTTTGCCCATTTCCGCCTGCACATAGCCTGTATCCACCCTTAAGGACAGTTGTGACTAGAGGAGGTAATGAGATGATGTTGTGGCTCTTTTTGGGAGAGATCGGGATGGATCAGGAATGAATCCTTCAGAAGAACAGATCATGGTAGATGTTCTGGAGATCAGTGCAGGGAAGCAGATGGAGACGGTTTGAGAGTCTAGAGCAGGGGTGGCTAACCCTGGTCCTCAAGAGCCTCAACCCTGTCTGTTTTCCAGTTCTCCCTAGACTGCTCGATAATGATAACCAAAATCAGGTGTGTTCAGTCAGTCAGGATGTGAAATCAATTGAGGCAGCCAATCAACAGCAAGCTGGTTAAAGGAGAGCTGGAAAGCAGGCAGGGTTGAGGCTCTTGAGGACCAGGGTTAGCCACCCCTGGTCTAGAGCTACCAGGAAAAAGAGGAAGACCAAAGAGGAGGTTCATGGATGGAGAGAAGGAGGACCTGAGGGGGGCTGATGTGAGTGAGGAGGATAGAGTGGAGAGGGTTAGATGGAGGTGGATGATTCATTGTGGAGCCCCCTAAAGGGAGCCGTAGGAAGGCAAAGAAGTGTATCAGGACGGTCAAGATCCTGCAGTAACATCCTGCTGCAGCGCTGGAGCACACGGGAGCAGAAATCCTTCACAGACAAAACCATAATAAGAGCTAATGACGACGGCTGTGGCTCAAAAGATCAGCCAAAAACACTGAAGCCTGGGACACTCGTTGAGATTGTGGCACGAAATTGTCCCTATATCTTGAAATAAGTAGAAGTTCATCTGGAATCACAGCAAATTAGTGACCCAACACTCCACAGACACAGGTGATGCTGGAGTTTCCACATCCAGAAGGTTAGATCTTTGTTTTCATAAGTAACCGGTCATAACTTAGTCCATTATTGCTGTAGATCTTGAACAAGCTTGCTGTGTTGTCCATCACAGCGGTTTGACTGAGGACCTTCTCAGCACAAAGCGAGCTTCAGTTTTCCAGTTTTAGTCTTTTATGCTGCCTGGTTTAAGCCAGGACTACATGCCATCCACGTCCTACACGCCCTCTATAGCGGCATGCTGTGGCACAGTGGACGCTACAGAGCTCTTGCTTACATTCATTACCGCCCAAATGGAGGTAATGTAAGAAGGATAAAACCTAGAAAAGGTTATTCTGGATCATCTTTGACGACTCGTTATGAACCGTGAGATGGTTTGCTGGTTGCTGACAGTGTTTGAGGATCCTCCCACAGCCCACCAGTTGGGGGCGCTGTGCTTTTTGTCAGACTGACATTTTTCCAAAGTTCTGAAATTTAGTTAGCAGCAGAAACACAAAATTCCAAAGCTGGCTCTTTAACAGAGCTGGTATGTTTCAGCCGTGTCCAGAACACATTAAAACAAAGGAGAACTAAAAAACAACAACAAAACGACAAGACAAAAGGTGAAAACGGAAGGTTTAATCTGGACAGAGAGGCAGAGCGTGGCTTAATTATAGACGTTGATGATCTTTAGAATCAAAGCTGCAGACTGCACCTTCAGTCATTCTTATGGTGATTCAAACAATGAAATACCTCTATGATAAAAACATGCACTCAAACCCCCGTGGCAGCACTGAAGGCAGAAGGGTGAGGAGTCATTTTCAGGAGATAAAACTCAAAGCTTGAAGCCATGAGTCCCAAACTTAACAGCGACCCTGTCAGAATGGCTGAGAATGACAAGAATCAAGACTTCAGTGACCCAGCTGGAGTGCAGAACTGGACCAAACAAATGCCTTTGGAGCTCAAGGCACGTAAAGCAGTCGTTCCATGAGTTAATTCAAGAAGTACGAGAAACCAAGCTTTGTAATTTATTTATATGGAACAATAAGAAACCAAGGCTACACCTGAGGAAACTACAGAATAGTGTTGAAAGGGGCGGACTTGGAATGCCTAACTTACTGTATTATCACTATGCCTTCTCTCTTAGGCATCTAGCACATTGGTTCTTACCACCTGAGAGAGCTCCCCCTTGGTTTCCTCTAGAAAATGTGGCTAATTCCCCGCTGACACCACTGAGCTGTCTGTCAACTAATCTGGCTCCCCACTCAAAGTCACATCCTATCCTGTCACATCTTAAGTGTATATGGGAAAAAGCGGCCAAAATCTTTAAATTCGATCCACACCTTCATCTGGCTGCAGGTATCTGGCATAATCCCAAACTCTGCATAGACAAAACAACCTTCTTCTGGAAGTCTTGGTTCCAGAAAGGAATACTCACATTAAGCGACTTATATGATACTAATACAATCAAATCATTTGAAAAGCTAAAGCAGGAATTCAATTTACCTCGCCAAGATTTCTGGAGATATCTGCAGTTACGGCACTTGTTAGTAACAACTTTCGGTTCCGTCACTACAGTCCCATCAAGTTGCAACATTATAGAGGACATCAAAGTGGCATTTAGATGTGGACATGAAGCTGCAGCTTATTATAGGATGCTTTTGACAATGTCTGACACCAGTACATTATCCCTCAAGACAACCTGGGAAACTGATTTAAATATTAATTTTACAGAGGCAGAATGGAATAACTAAAAATATTAAAAAACTATCAAGGGAACTACGAACAAGATTGGTTCAATTTAAGGTCCTACATAGAATGTACTGGACACCCAACAGGCTGCATAAGGTGGGATTATCAAAAACATCTGCCTGTTGGAAGTGTCAGGATGCTACAGGCACTCTTCTACATATGCTCTGGGAATGCCCCAAAGTTCAGAGCTACTGGTCATCCATACATAAGGAGGTGGAGAAGGTGGTTGGTCAAGACGTTCCCTTCCAGAGTAGACTTTATGTTCTAGGGGACCCCTCAGTTCTCAGTCGTGTATCATCTCCTCTCTCACAGTGGATCCAAACAACGGTAATGCTGGGTTGGAAACTGTTAGTGAGAGAATGGAAGGCCCCATCGACTCCATCCTTTTCTCACTGGCAAACCTCTCTGGGTCAACTTGCAGCGCTAGAGAGGTTATCATATAGATTGCTAAACAGAATGGATGACTTCAACAGTAAATGGTCTCACTATTTTGAACACATAGGTCAACGACATCACCAGCTCTAGAAACTAGAAATGACCTCAATTCTCTGTTATGTAATGTTATATCCTTTTACCCATGCGTAAGGGCTAACTTTCAGATTTGGCATCTATTTGTGTTGTTTTTCTTTGTTTTTTTTTGTTTTTTTTATTTATTTATTTTTTTGTTTTTTGTTTTTGTTTTTTTTTATTTGGGAGTTTTGAAGTTATGGGGTTGTTTTCTGTTTTCTCCACACTGAACTGCATCTCAGTGCTGTATTCTGTCTTTGTGGAGTTTGTACTTTTGTCTTTAAAAACGAATAAAGTTTAAGTCATAAAAAAAAAAAGAAGTACGAGAAACCAAGAATATTTTCATCAGGTTCTGATGCAGAACTGTGTTCTTCTTTTCAACGTAAACGTCTAGAACGTGTTTCCTATTGTCTCTTTGGATAATAGGAGTACCTAAAAGCACGATAAAAAAAACAGCGACATATTTCAACAGCGTGGGGTTTTGTGTGGTCAATAGTCGACCCCAATCTTCATCAGGACTTTCCAGTCATGAAACAATCATTTCTTGCAGAGGTTGGACTTTGCGTGGGTAAACACCGCATCTGTGAAGCCGAGTGATTCATGCAGGTTTGAGAGCCGCTCAAACTGCAGTCCAGATGATTCATTTGTTAAAGACGTCTTCTCTGTACGCCACGCTCAGCCACTTTAAACTCTAACTCCTCAGGATAAAGCTCTACACTGTGCAATGCAGATCTAAAAACACTAGCTTCAGGAATTTCAGAGGCGGGAAAACATTTTGTTCTAGGGCATCAGCAGCTGCCGAAAACTCAGAAAGGAGGCAGAAGAAAAGCCGAAGCAGCTGATCTGTACCATGGATTTGTACCTGAATGTTCTGATGCTGCCATCACATTAAAAAACTTTCATTGTATTTTTACACAATATCTATTTTAAAAAGTATTGTCATAAAAGATTAAAAATCGTATTTATGTGGTGGAAAACGTTAAACATGAAGATTGTACATGTCCTCATGCAGCTGCTTCATCTTTAGGACCCGTTTCTGGACAGAAAACTATTGTGAAAGACGCAAATGCAGAAAAATGGAGGCTTTGGAACCAGAACGTAAGCAGAACAAAGTAAATGTGAGAAAGAGGAAAAACAACAAAACACAACCAGAACTCTAACTGTGAAGAAACCAAGAGAACCAAACCGGAAGGGTTTCCGTCAGTCATGCTGTTTTAGGGATCTGTTGTATTATCCAATTCCACTGCACCCCTCAACACCTAAGAACAAAACGAACAATTTGAAAGAGTCCATCTGACCTACGCCCTGCTACAGGTCTTTGGAAGGATCTGAAACACGCTGTCTGCGTCCATGAGCCGTCAAGGTCTGTGCCAAAACACCAGCAGATGCTTTCAAAGTCCATCCACTTGACAAGATTTTGAATGAAAACGGAAATAAGTTGGCTTTTTAAAGATTCTGGTGAAGAAAATTGTAAAATAAATATTTGCCTTTCCGTATTTTTTATAATTTCTTTTAACTTTGCCAGTCTTTCTTCCTTTTTCCTCAGGTAACAGACGGGCAGTAACAGTTCTGACAGTTCTGCAGACTTCTCTGTTCCTCAGGTGAGCTGCTTCCTGTCTGTTCTCCGTGTTTTCGGCAGGTCAGGGCCTGGTGCAGGAGCGGGGAGCAACCACAGCAATCAGGTAAATGAGATATAACCTCATGTTTCAAGTTTACACCTGAGCTGCGGTCAAAAAGAAAAAAAAAAGCAGCGTTCTCTGCCACCATGGGGTGAACATCTACTTTGCTGCACGGCTGTGTAGCTCTGTTATTGCTCAGCATTTTTGTTGCACCGCTAATGTTTGGTTGGGTTGTGAGGGCTTTAAGCTAGCAGGAGAGCTTGTAACAAATGGACAAGGGGAAGTGGGTGCGGGCTTACTCTGCGCCAAAAGTCCTTCCCACCAGTCAGAGGTGAATTTCTAATGAGCTCCTGCCGCTCTGCAGAAACTATGTCCTGGAAAATGACACAGGCATCATCATCTTTAAAAGACAGCTGGGGACACTGTGGGAACAGATCAGAAGACGATTGGATTGGGCCTTGAATCTAATGTAAATGGCGATCCCTTATATAGCGTTTTTCTGTCTTCCTTGAAGACCTAAAGGCCTTCACTGTCACTCATTCACACACTGATGGGGGCTCCACTGCCAAAGAATGACGCCAACCTACAACCACCAGGAGCAATGTGGGTGTCTTGCTCAGGGGCACTTTGACACACGTGCAGGCAAGGCGGGAACCGAACCAATGATCTTCTGATCAGAGGTTGATCGCTCTACCTCTGCACCAAAGCCCTCATCCAAACTAATTTCTGTCAAAATGCCAGATAATTCTGAATGAACAACCTCCGCCTCCTCTCCTCATGATGATGCCGGATGGCCTCTGTGTTTGAGTGACCATGTCAATGCAGCGGCTGACACCCACAGTCCGCTCAGCAGCTTTACAGGTGTGTGTCATGTGAAAGACTGAAAACAGGGATTCATGTCTCACTTCAATGTGAAAGGCAAACATACAGGAGGCGTGTGATGAAGCAGAGCCATCCCTGCTGGTCACAGACGGGTCACAGCAGAGTCTTCGTGCTGTCTGGGGTTTTTTTTTCCAACAACGAGTGACCCAAACGTGTCATGAGGATCTCAGGAAAGTGTGCATGCTTTAGAAAAGTAGGCATGACACACCATCCCCTTTGCAGGACTGCCCACAACAATAGCGTGCTCAGTGGTGAAAGGCGACTTCTCAAGTTATCAGAAATGCTCCTTTCCTACAATCAGACAGGCAGTTGCTGTTTCCATGGGGACGACCAAGTGAGATTTTCTGCCTGTGATTGTCTAGGAAGTGAATTTTGTTTTGCAGAGGGTTGCTTTGTGTTCTGTTGAAAGACATCGCCTGTAAAACCTGCACCTGGCTTTGTCAGCATCATGAAGACAACATAGCCTTTCCTCCTCACCACAAGCTGGCATTGTGCTTCTGGAAGCCGAGTGCATGGCCGGTCCCTTGAGGGTCTGCTGCTCTGTAGGAAGCAAATGGAGAGCTTGTGGGCGTGGTTGGAGAGTTCTGATCAGGTTCGGCAGAGTGCATCCTCTGCGCCGATGCCTAACCTGGCAAATGCAAGAATTTGAATGTTGATGCCAGGCGTGACTGCAGACATGCGCAGTCTGCTTCAGGTCTGGAGTCGCCCGTCCAGAGGAAGTAGCCTCACTTCTGCTTTGCTGGAGGCAGGAAGAGCGCGCACGTCTGTTCACGCTTAGGGTGTCCAAAATGTAACTACAGGCTGTTGTCGGCGACTAATCCTTCAGAAAGTTTTCAAAAGTTTCACTAAAATCTATTTCTCAGTGAGGCGGGGAGGAGCTGTGAAACAAGCTCCTCCTACTTTGAACACACTAATAATGCATCTATGCCTTGAAAACGTTTTCTTTTTGTTGTTTTTTTGACTGATTATTAGGTAATCTGAGACCACTTCTGCTCTCTTTTCCTTTGAAAAACTACAAAACAACTGAACAGAAAGAATGACACTCTGGAAAATTCCATCTTGAAATTAGCATCTGCTGGTTTCTAACTAAAACGCAGCTCAGAAAAAAGGCTGCCTTGGTGATTTGTTCCATATATTGCTTTGTCATGGATAATATATGTTTGAATACAAAATGCAAAATCAGCCAAACCACAATCAGTTTACCTGTCTGACCCGAAAACAACCACCCAGACACTTTCAGCTTCAACATTTCCTAAAGGACACACGTTCGCCTGAATGCCGTTGTCACACAG
>CM074503.1:7204047-7419047 GCA_037389245.1 Oryzias sinensis | reverse complement strand
TGATGAATTAGTAAAAAATAAATGTTTTCTGTTATCGGGCATCAAACAGTTTTATCTGATGAGAAAAAGACTTGATCTGGAACCTGCACCCTTCACATCTGGGTTTCTCTGAATTAAAAAATGCTATTAAAAATGTGATAAAATCATTTATAAACTATCAAAAACAAACCTTTGGGAACAACATGCTCTGCTCACATGAACTGTCCTAATGCTCCCAGCACTTACCTGGAGTAAGCCAGCCCCACCAACCCCCTAAAAACAAGAAACAAAAAAAGCCCAGCTCACCTTCTCCCTCCTGCATGTCTGCTTTTCTAATCAGGCATGACTGGATTCGTCTTCCTTTGTTTGCTCTTCTCCATCAGACTTTTTTCATGTTGTGCGCAGAGGAGGGAACAGGAAGGAGCAGCCTGCGTTCACCCTTCAGAGACTGGATCTGCGTCCTTCTGCCCCCCTTTTCTCCTCACAAGATGAACACTTCACCAGAACACATGTTGCTCTGATTCTCCCCTCTCAGGACGCCCCCCCCCCTTCCTCCTCCCCAGGAGCGCTGCCCCTAACTGGCGCGTCCAGCTTTCCATGCGTAACCCGTCAAATGTGCGCCCACCGGACCACACATTGCCTGCGCGCGCACCGCATGAACTTCACGCAAACCTTCAAATGAGACGATCTGTGCGGGGAACTGAGCACCAAAGTCCCCCTGAAGTGACTTCAGCGCCCTGAAACCGTTTCCTTCTGCCTCTGTTCTCTGGAAATTCGCTGCTGAGAGATGAGAGTGAGTCTGCGCTGCACACCTACCTGTCTGCAGGCTGCTCCAGTCTCACTGGGTCTCCCTCCAACGCTGCTTCATCACACTGATGCTGAGGATGACGATGGTGGTGATGATGATGATGATGATGCGCCGCTGTGGGCGACAGGCGCAACAACCGCGCCGCTGATAGTAAGGAGTTCGGAGCCTGCGCAGTCGAGCGTGTCTACTGATGCCTTTAGGGAGCGTGGGAAAGGAGATTTTTCAAAGAAGAGATCAACTGAACCTGAGTGTTGATTGGAATTAAGCAAATCAGTAAAACCCCAAAAGACAACAATGAATATTTTAATGTCGTATTTTACTGTTTTTATTTACTTTCTTGTAATGTCTAATCATTGGAAAAGCAGATTATTTTACATTTGCACTGCATTTATCACAGCAGGACCTTATATTGTCTCTTGTAGATATTTGGAGATAGTTATATAGTCAAATGATTTTGCCTGAAATACTCGACACAAAAAAATAGTTTTAATTTATTCTGTTGCTTTGACAGGGACCATGTAAAGGAGAATTAGTCAAAGACAAGATGCTTTAAACCAGACTATAGCTCTCAGATCTCCACCTGCAGTCCCCAAGACATCCAAATATAAGAATGAACTATTAGCACAAAACAATGCAATTACAAAAAAGGTAAACTTTTTTATATCAAAAAACAAGAGAGGGATTGAAAAACAGAAATGTACACTTCTTCAACTCTACCCCTCATAATGCTCTGTTGTTCAGCTTTGGGCGCATCTCATCAGAGGTCGCCACAACGAATCAGTTTTCACTGATTCCCACAGGTGGTTTGGCAGAGGTTTTTTAGGCCGGATGCCCTTCCTGACACAACCCTGTATTATGCACCAGCCTGAAGGGTCTCGCCTAAGGACCCACACTGGATTTAAGGCCGTGTCACACAGCTACTACCTGCACTATGCGCATTTTCACGTATATAATTTCAGTCTTTTTTCATACATACGTGATATACGTCACTCATGAGTGTTTCTTGCCTTCGTCGATGTGCAAATGGTTTCGACCGACGGGTCTTTACGTGAATTTGGTTCTGAGCTGTTCAGAATTTTATGTAATCTATTCCCAATTATTATGTAAATCTCACACAATTATACAAGATTTTTGTGAGATGCATACGTAAATGTGTGTCTTTCCACGTGTGTCTAACAGACATTTCACGCATGAACCACTGATGTATAACTTTTAGATCTTCTATAAGGCGCACATATCCCGTTCAAATTACATAATTGACGCACAAATCACTAATAATTTGCAGATAAACAGCACAATAATCACACGGTTCATGTTCTACATTGATGTACGTGTTCTCTGCGTGGTTTATTCCTACTTCTTCCGTGGTTTTCACATGGTTCATTCCTGATATATGAAAATTTCACGTGAAGACCACGACTTTACACATGTATGACCAATTTTCTTCCCTGCCATTATGTACATAATGGAACTGTGACACAGCCTTTGGCTCATCACACACTGGGAAATGAACGCAGGTTTTCCACATGCCAGTCAGACAACTGAGCCCCCCAGCTTTATGATGATCTATAAAATCCTGCATGTTTAATAATGCCGACATGTCTGTTTTGTTAAAGATAATTGTTTTGTTTCTATGCTATACATGGTTTTCTAGTTTTTGCATAATTTTAAGTTTGTTGGCAGATTTACAGTTTCAATCACAGATTTAAAGGAAAAAGCTGACTGAGCCTTGAGTGTCTTTCTGTTGGTTCACTACACCGGTCATTAGATGCTGACCTTCTGATGTCAACATGGCAAAGCTTTTGAGCTGTGGACAAGCCATATTACTTATGATCTTAAAGCTGTAAATTAGCAGTTTGTAGAATGTTGTCAAAGCTGAACATTTGATGTTTGGTCAGTATTTTTCAGTGATTTCTACTAAAAAGCCTTTGCGCTTGTTTACAGACAGAGTCCAGAGGCTTCGTAGTCGTCTTCTTTGCTTGAAATTTGCATGAAATACCAAACGTTAAAACAGACATTATCATTGCATTTATTTAGGCTTTGCCTCCTTTGGTTGTTCATGAGTTTCGTATGGACCTAAAGCTTGACAGATTATATTTTAATGCGTAACAGACATTTTTAATTGACTCTTGAATGTTAAAGCTGAATCCAAATCACACCAAGGTATCTGAATTCATTTACATTTTTAATAACTTCCGTCTTAACCATAACTGGAGGGTAAGTTTTGTGATTTTGTTTTATTGAGAAAAACATGTTTTTTCCGCATTTAGGGTCAAATCGGACTCCTGCAACCAATTAGCAATTTAGTCTATTGTCCCCGATTGTTTGGCTGCCACTTGTTCAGGGTCCTTTCCATCTGTGCAGATGTAGGTTTTTTTTCTACGTTTCCAGCATTTAGATTGACAAAAATCATCTTGTAGTCACCTTTTTCTTTTGATTAATGCTTGTTCTTAATAATTTCATGACTGAAGTGGAGCTAGCTGAAATTGTTGGAGTTCCTTCAGGTGCTTTTCTGTGTTGACTGTTTATTTTACGAGGGGCTCATGAAGGCATCATCCTCTGAAATCGCTACTTTCACGATGGATGAAGGTGAAATTTGAGACATGATCGTTTTTAGAGGCCTGTTTGGGTCTGAAGTGAGGTAAACCGCCATGAAGTGACCGACAGCGGTTCCTGGTTGTGACGTGTGTCTCCCTCTGCTGGTGAGGGGCTGCTTCCTTTCCAGCATGAAAACGTCACAAAGTTGACACAGACAGTCTGGTATGTCAGAGTTTATTGCCTGTAACGTTGCAGAGACATTGTCTTAAAGCTTAGAAGGATACAAACAGTGACCAAAAATAACTCAGAGGTCTCTAAAAGCTATTTACACCTCAGCTTCCAGATGTGCCTTTGCACAGACTGGAGGATCTCTGCAGGTTTAGAGCAGCAGAATTAGGAGCTTTGTTCTGGAGTTGCAGCTGCATTGTTACTGAACTTGAGCATTTGATTGTAGCTTCATTCTTGTCTCTACAGCAAAAGCGATATATAGATGATACACGAGCACGATACGTTTCTGAAATATACTGCTTCACTTGTTATTCTCTGCTCTATGGCTTGAAGGGGAATGACTGTAAACATACTTTGGAATGTCAGTGGCTTGTTTGCAAATAGTCAAATTCACAGTGAAACGTAAAATTTTGCAGAAATCCCTTGGGTTTTTTTGTTGTTTTTTTTTAGCATAAATTCTGTATTCTAAAGGAGACTATGTGGGGAGACATGCCAGTAGACATCTCGTCCCATCCTGGACTGCTTTTGCCTGTGAGGAACCTCTTCCAGTTGCTGGAGTGTTTTCTGCGGTTGTGAAGTCAACAGCTCCACCAGCGAGCAGAGTTTCTTCCAGGAAGGACAGTCCTTTACTTCTCACCCTCGTCGAAGAACTTCATCTTCTCCGTGTGCACGGTGTGTCTCAGTCTTTGGATGGATGAGGCCGTCTCTCCTGAGATGGGCTCAGTCGTGTCAAAGACGCTTGTAACTTGCTTCGTGATCACCACAGTTTCTGAGGTCTGGCTCCTCGCGCCAGATGTTTCCCACACTGCACGGCTCTCAAACACAGTTCTACTGCTACTTAGAGGATCTTCTGCAGCCCTCAAAACGGCCATGTCGGATTTCCCAGGGTCATCTTCGGCTGGTTGCATCTGGACAGCAGTTATGAGCTTGGCGTGTTGTGCTGCTGGAGTCGCTTGTACGTTGGATGTAATGGCGTGGATTTTTCCAGAATCCAGTTTGAGTGTGTCTTCAGATGAAGATGTAACTCCAGACGATGGAATGGTGATTTTCTCAGGTAAGTTGGGCACATCGGAGATCAGCACAGTCTTTGTGGTCGAAGTAAAAATGTCACCAGTTCTTTCTTCAAGCCCGACAGGGACAGCGGGGTCAAAATATTTGACCATCACTTTGGTCGGGGAAGTGATGGACATGCCCACATGCTCACTTGTGACTGTAGAGCTTACATCAGCGAAGGCGTCTGATGAATGAAGGGAGCTGGTGGGGCTTGTTTCATCCTCACCGGTCTCTCTTGGTGGACTCTTCTCACCCTTCTGTGCTCCTCCCTCAGAAACCCTCGGTGGTTCTGACTGCTGGGACAGCCCGACTTTGGGAAGCTCAAACCAGCCGACCTTTTCAGGACTTTGGGAAGTGTCTTGCTTGGACTTTGTTTCACTTTTTTTCTCTTCTGATGGTTTACTAGGTGTGTCTTCTGTTTCAGGAATTTCTCCAGAAATTATTTTTTCAGCTTTGTTGGAAACATCAAATTCAATATCAGTTGTCTTGAAGAGCTCACCAAATGATGTCAAAGTCACTTTAGATGTTTGACTCTTGTCTCGATCGTCAGCCTTCACCTCCAGCTGATTCCCTTTAAGCTTCTCATCCGCAGGCCCATGCTCTTCCTCTGGTTTAGGCCTGGAGAGACTCAGCTTTGGCATTTTAAAGGACGGCAGTTTAAATCTACTTGGAGATCCATGACTTGGGGCATCAGTGCCAGACTTTGGCGTGTCAGCATCTGACGCCGCCGCCTTTGAGTCATCTGTAGTATCAGTACTGGGAGGTTTGACTGGAATGCTCTCATCTTCTTGCAGTTTAGATATACCAGTTTTCGTGACTTTCTCTGCACTTTCTGCATCACTAATGACATGATGAGATGCGCTACCAAACTTCGGCCGTTTCAGTGTTGGCATCTTGAATTTTAGTGGTGATCCTCGAGCATCTTTCGGCTTGTCTTCCAGCTCAGAAATCCCTGCGTCTGCTCCAGTAAAGAGATCTTTGACTTTCTCAAATTCTTTTGTATCTTTGTGGGCCAAGTTCACATTAATTTCAGGTCCTTCTGGTTTCAGTTGGCCGATGCCAGACATTTCAGATTTCAGTGTGCTTCTTGTAACATCATCTGTTCCTTCTAGTTCTGAAGCTTGAGGTGCTGTTTGGGGGCCATCAACATCAGGTCTCACATCTGGACCAAAGTCATCATCATGTGGAGGCTGAGTGACTTGGGGTTCTTTCTGGCTGAACTTTGAGAAAGAAATCTTGGACAAGGAAAATTTAGATTTTTTAATGTTTATATCAGGTCCTGTAGTGGACGACTCTTCTGCTGAAGAAGGCCCGCGTGGTCCTTGGAGAGCCGCGTCTGACTGACAGACTTCTGTGGATTCTGCTGTTGTAATGTTTGATGTTTCCAGGTTGGTGTTAGCATCAACCTTGTCCGCTGTTCTTGAAAAGGAAATCTTTGGAAATGCCCAATTTGGTCGTTTCAATTTAGGGTCAACCTCATCTGCTAAGGAATCAATGGGATCTTTGACCTCAGCATGAGATAGTTTAACTTCAGCTTTGAACTCTGGCAACATAACTCCGATATCTTTCTTTGGTTTACTTCCTTTCACGTCCACAGTCATAGTCTTCTTGTTCCCGTTGGGCTCCTCCTTCTGCAGCTGCAGAGCTCCACCTTTGGACCATGTGCCCGCAGGTATTTGAGATTGTAATGGGGGCGCTTCAACATAACCTTCAGGAGCTTTGATCTCTAGGGCTTTAGCTGCCACTGCAGCATGCGGTTGTATCATCTTGACACCAACATCTGGAACTTTAGTCTTGATATTTACATCTTTCTGTGAGATGTTCACGTCTTCTACTTTTGGCATTGAGAGTACAAATGTTGGCTTTTGTAGCTTGCTTTCGGTGCTCTGACCCTCACTTTGGCTCTCTGATGGCCCAACCTTGATATCAGGTTGTTTGATTTTGACAGTTTCCTCTTGAAGAGAGACTTCTCCAGTCGGCAGAATGACATTTTCTTCAGATTCTTTCAAAATATGCTTTGAAAATGAGAATTTAGGTAATGAAAACTTTGTCTTTTTTATTTTTGCATCGGGATCTGCAGCAGGTCCCTCATCTGCTGAGGTACTGATAATGGTTTCAGGACCTTGCTTCTGTGTTTTAGAATCTAATGTTGAAACATCCAATTGAAGGTCCATGTCAGCCTCAGGTGCCTTAGTGCTCGTCTTTGAAAATGAAAATCTTGGCAGCGTCCAGCTTGTCTTAATTTCCTTCACATCACCTTTTGTCTCCGGTGCATTAGGCGCTGAAACAGAGCCTGAGAGATCTTTGGTTTCAATGTCAAGAGGTTTAACGTCAGCATTTGACACTGACAAATCAAATTTCAATTCCTTATCCAAATCTGATGCTTTTACAATAGCTGGAGGAGCACCTCCAAATTTTGGCAGACTGAAGGTTGGCATTTTAAATTTGGATGGGGATCCTTCAGAGTTTTTTGCACTAACGTTGATTTCTGGAGCTTTAGTATCACTCTCAACGAAAGATGTTTCCAATTTAGCGTCAATAGGTTGGAAATCTCTGGTCCCCTGCATTGAAACATCTACTTCTGGTTTTGTTAGACTCTCATCAACAAGAGTTTCTTTACCTTTGGGTACAGAGAAACCAAGACTTGGCATTTTAAATTTGCCACCTTTTCCATCTTGTTTACTTTGAGTAGTTTTAAATCTCCTAAAGGAGTATCACTGCTGGGAGCCTAATGGTTACTGAAAAGAATCTCTTCCTGGTTGTCAACAGGTTCTTGTAGTTTAACATCTTATCCAATATATAAGAAGATCTACAGCTGGACCTCCAAGTCCAAATTTAGGAAATTTAAATGTTGGCATTTTTTAAATTTAGAAGGTGATCCTTGCCTCCTTTTTCTACAAGTTTGATCCCAGGAGACAAAGTTTTAACATCAAGAGAAGGCTTTTCCAGTTCAGTATCAGAGACTTGTACCTCAACTTTGGTCTCCTGCAAGTGAAAGGTCTACTTCTGGTTTAGTTGACTTACATCAACTTGGAGGTTCTTTTCACCTTGGTACAGAGAAAACCAAGACTTGGCATCTTTAAATTTCTGCCTCCTTTCCATTCCTGTTCTGCTTTGTTGTTTTTATATCTCCTGAAGGAGGTCAGTGCTTGGGGAGCCCCCACAGTAACTGGAAAGAACCTCCTCTGAACTTCTTTAATGTCAGGTTCTTTCTTATTTCTCGATGTCTCTATGTCCAGCGAGGTATGTCTACACAGCTGCACTTCCAAGTCCAAATTTGGGAAAGTTAAATGTTGGCATTTTAAATTTAGATGGTGATCCTTTTGTTTCTTTTTCTACAAGTTTGATCTCAGGAGATGAAATTTTAACATCAACAGGAGGTTTTTCCAGTTCAGCATCAGAGACTTGTACCTCAACTTTGGTCTCCTGCTTGCAAAAAAGGTCTACTTCTGTTTTGTTAGATTCACATCAATCTCAGGTCCTTAACTTTGGGTACAGAGAAACCAAGACTGGCATCTTAAACTTGCCTTGCTTTCCATCTGGTTCAGTTTGTTTTTATATCACCTGTTGGAGTGTCAGTATCGAGCCCTGGCTATTAAATTGAAAGAACTTCCTGGGGAACTTTTTAATGTCAGGTTCTTCTATTTCAATGTTTCTATGTCCAGCAGGTGGGCGGTAGGTCTACGCTGACTCCTTCCCAAGTCCAAATTTAAGTAGCTTAAATGTATCTTAAATTTGGAAGGGTGATCCTGTGTCCTTAGTTTTGATTTGAATTCCAGGAGCGTTAGTGCTAACATCAACAGAAGTTTCAGAATCAGGAAATTGAATTTCTTCTGTGATCACTTGAAGTGTTACGTCTACTTCTGGTCTTGTTAGACTCACATCTACTTCACCTCCGTCCGCTTTTTTAAAAGCAGAAAAACCAAGACTCTGGCATCTTAAATCCTGGCTCTCTTTTCCATCTTTGTTCACTTTCAGTGTTTTAACATCTCCTAAAAGGAGTATCACTGCTGGAGCTTCAATGGTTAATGAAAGAATCTTCCTGGCTGCTATCAGGTTTTTCCTTGTAGTTTAACGTCTTTATCTACAGCAGGTACATCTACAGCTGCACTTCCATGTCCAAATTTGGGAAATTTAAATGTTGGCATTTTAAATTTAGATGGTGATCCTTTGGTTTCCTTTTTCACAAGTTTGATCTCAGGAGACAAAGTTTTAACATCAACAGAAGGTTTTTCCTGTTCAGCATCAGAGACTTGTACCTCAACTTTGGTCTCCTGCAGTGAAAGGTCTACTTGGTTTTGTTAGGTCTACATCCCTGAGCTTCTTACCTTTTTGGGTACAGATAAACCAAGACCTGGCATCTTAAACTTGGCTCTCCTCTCTCTACCTGTTCTGTTTCTGTTGTTTTTACATCTCTCCCATAGAGAGTCACTGCTTGGCCTCAATAGTAACTGAAAGAACCTCCTGAACTTTAATGTCAGGGTTCTTTCTATTATTTCATCGTCTCTATGTCCAGCAGGTGTCTACAGCTGCAATTTCCCAAGTCCAAATTTGGGAAAGCAATCTTGGCATTTTAAAATTTAGAAGGTGATCCTTTTGTTTCTTTTTCCTACAAGTTTGATCTCAGGAGATGAAATTTTAACATCAAATGTGCAGGAGGTTTTTCCAGTTCAGTATCAGAGACTTGTACCTCAACTTTTGGTCTCCCTGGTTGCAAAAGGTCATTCACTTCTGGTTTTGTTAGACTCACATCAACTTTAGCTCCTTTAACTTTGGGTACAGAGAAACCAAGACTTGGCATCTTAAACTTGCTCCTTTTCCATCTTGTTCAGTTTCTGTTGTTTTTATATCACCTGTTGGAGTGTCAGTATCAAGCACCAATAGTGGGTCTCGAAAGAACCTCCTCCTGAACTTTAATGTCAGGTTCTTCTATTTCAATGTCTCTATGTCCAGTAGGTACGTCTACAGCTGAACTTCCAAGTCCAAATTTGGGAAATTTAAATGTTGGCATTTTAAATTTAGAGGGTGATCCTTTTGTTTCCTTTTTTCTGCCAAGTTTGATCCTGTGAGATGAAATTGCAACATTCTGGAATGCTCAAAAGCTCAGTTTCAGAGACTTTACCCGGCTTTGTCTCTCTGCAGCGTCATTTCTGTTTTTTTTAGACTCACATCAACATGAGTTTCCTACCTTTGGGGTACAGGTTCACAACAGTGCTGGGAGCTTCCCATGGTAACTGAAAGCACCCCTCAGGAACCTTAATTTCATGTTCTTCTATTTTGATGTCTTTGTCTATAGCAGATACATCTGCAGATGCACTTCCAAGTCCAAATTTGGGTAGCTTAAATGTTGGCATTTTAAATTTGGAAGGAGATCCGTCTGTGTCCCTGGTTTTGATTTGAATTTCGGGAGCTTTAGTGCTAACATCAACAGAAGCTTCAGAATCAGGGAATTGGACCTCTTTTGTGATCCCTTGTAGTGTTACATCTACTTCTGGTTTTGCTCCACTCACATCAACATCAGGTCCTTTAACTTTGGGTGCAGAGAAACCAAGATTTGGCATCCTAAATGTGCCTTCTTTTCCGGCTTGTTCATATTCAGTACTTATTACATCTCCTGAAGGAACCGCAGTACTTGGAGCTTCCATGCTAACTGAAAGAACCTCCTCCATGTTGGCATCAGGTCCTTGTAATTTAACATCAGCACGCATATTGCATCTGCACTTCCAAAACCAAATTTGGGTAGCTTAAATGTTGGCATCTTAAATTTGGAAGGTGATCCTTCTGTGTCCCTAGTTTTGATTTGAATTCCAGGAGCTTTAGTGCTAATGTCAACAGAAGCTTCGCAATCAGGAAATCGGATCTCTTCTTTGATCTCTAGAAGTGTTACATCTACTTCTACTGCTTTTGTTGGACTCACATCTACTTCACCTCCGTCCGCTTTTGGTACAGAGAAACCAAGACTAGGCATCTTAAAGTTGCCTCCTCTTCCATCTTTTTCACTTTCAGTAGTTTTAACATCTCCTAAAGGAGTATCACTGCTGGGAGCTTCAATGGTTACTGAAAGAATCTCTTCCTGGTTGTCATCAGGTTCTTAGTTTAACATTCACAGCAGGCACACCACAGCTGCCTTCCATGTCCAAATTCTTAGAAAATTTAAATGTTATATTTTTAAAATTAGATGGTGATTCCTTTTGCTTCCTTTTTTTTTTCTACAAGTTTGATCTCAGGAGATGAAATTTAAATATCAACAGGAGGTTTTTCCTAGTTCAGCATCAGAGACTTGTACCTCAACTTTGGCCTCTGCTGTGAAAGGTCTACTTGGTTTTGTTAGATTCATACCCAACTTCAGGTCCTTAACTTTGGGTACAGAGAAACCAAGACTTGGCATCTTAAATTTACCTTTCCATCTTTGCTCTGTTTCTTGTTGTTTTTACATCTCTCTGGAAGGAGAGTCACTGCTTGGAGCCACAATAGTAACTGAAAGAACCTCCTCTGAACTTAATGTCAGGCTCTTTTATTTCAATGTTCTATAACCAGTAGTATGCTCCACAGCTGAACTTCCAAGTCCAAATTTTTGGGAAAGTTAAATGTTGGCATTTTAAATTTAGAAGGTGATCCTTTTGTTTCCTTTTCTACAAGTTTGATCTCAGGAGATGAAATTTTAACATCAAGAGGAGGCTTTTCCAGTTCAGTATCAAAAACTTGTACCTCAACTTTGGTCTCCTGCTGTAAAAGGTCTACTTCTGGTTTTGTTAGACTCACATCCACTTTCGGTCCTTTAACTTTGGGTACAGAGAAACCAAGACTTGGCATCTTAAACTTGCCTCCTTTTCCGTCTTGTTCAGTTTCCTTTGTTTTTACATCTCCTGAAGGAGTGTCAGTGCTTGGAGCCTCAATAGTAACTGAAAGAACCTCCTCCGGAACTTTAATGTCAGGTTCTTCTATTTCGATGTCTCTATGTCCAGCAGGTATGTCCACAGCTGCACTTCCAAATCCAAATTTGGGTAGCTTGAATGTTGGCATCTTAAATTTAGAAGGTGATCCTTTTGTTTCCTTTTCTACAAGTTTGATTTCAGCAGGCGAGGTTTTAACATCAACAGAAGGTTTTTCCAGTTCTGTATCAGAGACTTGTACCTCAATTTTGGTCTCCTGCAGTGAAAGGTCTACTTCTGGTTTTGTTAGGTTCACATCAACTTGAGCTTCTTTACCTTTTGGTACAGAGAAACCAAGACTTGGCATCTTAAACTTGCCTCGTTTTCCATCTTGTTCAGTTTCGATTGTTTTTATATCTCCTGTTGGAGTGTCAGTGGTGGGAGCTTCCAGGGTAACTGAAAGAATCTCTTTGATGTTGGCATCAGGTCCTTGTAGTTTAACATCAGCTGGTACAATTGCAGCTGCACTTCCATGTCCAGATTTGGGCCGTTCAAATGTTGGCATCTGAAATTTGGAAGGTGATCTTTCTGCATCCCCTGTTTCGATTTTAATTCCAGGGGCTTTAGTGCTAATGTCAACAGAAGGTTGTTTGGATTCAGAATCAGGGAATTGGACCTCTTTTTTGATCCCTTGAAGTGTTACATCTACTTCTGGTTTTGTTAGACTCACATCAACTTGAGCTCCTGTACCTTTTGGTACAGAGAAACCAAGACTAGGCATCTTAAACTTACCTCCTTTTCTGTCTTGTTCACTTTCAGTAGTTTTTATATCTCCTGAAGGAGCCTCAGTGGCTACTGAAAGAACCTCGCCAGGAGCCTTAATGTCAAATGCTTTTGTTTTAATGTCAATGTCCTCAGCAGGTTTATCTAAAGTCACATCTGAACTTCCAAATTTCGGTAATTTGAATGTTGGCATCTTATATGTTGATGAGGATTCCTCTGTAGTTTTTGCTTCAGCTTCGATCTCTGGAATTTTAGTGTCCACTCCTGCAAATATTTTTTTCAGATTAGCATCATGCAGTTTGTCTTCTACCTCAGTTAGTGTAATATCCACATTTGTTTGGGATAAACTTGACTCCTTCACTTCCACTTTACCATCTGATCTTAAAACCTCCGAAGCCTTTACACTTGGTTTTGAGAAAGAAAATTTGGGCATTGAAAACATTGTTTTTTTGTGTTTTAATCCAGCCTCCCCATCTAGTTGCTCTTTAACTTCATCGTCTTTCATGTGGAGTTCTCCTGTAACTTCTGGAACATCAGGATCAGACCGCGGCACATCTGCAGACATGTCCACTTCATCAGCATTGTCAGAATCTGGCATTTCAGTACTGATATGTTGTGGGGTGACACCAATCTTGGGAAATTTGAATGATGGCACTTTGAATTTTGATGTGGATTGCTCCACATGACTTGATTGAGCTTCAGGTGCCTTCTTACCCACATTGGTAGAAGGTCCTCTGAGTTCAGCATCTGTCATCTTGTTTTGAGTCTTGGCCACTCCAAGTGCCATGTCTGCATCCTTTGAAATGTTTACATCCATTTCTGTTCCTTTTACCTTTGGAAGTGTGATTCCAAGCTTTGAAATTTTTAATCTGCTTCCTTGTCCTGTAAGTTCATGATGAGCTTGTGGAGTTTTCACTTTTACATCAACCTTTTCCATTTCTACTCTTCCCTCAGGTATCAATAGTTCTGCTTTTCCCAGACTGACATCAGTTTTGGAGCCTTCTGGAACTCCTACTTTGGTTTCATTATCTGGCAGATTACTTTCTGTGTCTTTCTTTGGTGCATTTAAATTTGGATCATGGAAAACATTGCCCTCTTTGGATTCTCCTGTAACTGTTGATGCAGTCTTTGATGGACCAAGTTGGAGTTCTAACTTGGGCATTTTTAGTCCAAACCTTTTTGTCTTGTCCTTTTCATGTTGACCATCAGTTTCCACAACTTTTAGTTCAGGTGTTTTCCCATCAGAATCTGCCTCTGGAGCTGAAGCTTCTCCTTTTTGCAGTCCAACTTCTGACTCTGTGACATCTGTCTTGTCCTGGGGTACTGTGAGGTCTGTTCTTGTTTTTGACTGGATTATCTCAGATTTGGTCCCTTTGACCTTTGGCATGGAAAAGCTCAGATATGGCATCCTGAACTTGCTTTCCTTCCCATCCTGTTCAAGTTCAGTGGTTTTAACTGCGGACCCCTGACTGCATGTTGCAGACACCTCTCCCAGAATATCAGCTCCAACACTCATCATTTCTTTGTCAAAAGAGAGGACTGGCGGATCCAGCTGGGGTTTTGGGGTTTCCAGTGTTGTCCTGAACTTTGGTGGTGAACCTGCAATATTTTGATGAGGTGTGGCATCAGGAGCTTCTTTGTCTTGCATTATAGGAATGTCAGCAGAGCCAGTACCAGCTTCAGGCAAATCAACATTTTTATCCTGTCTCAGTGAGCTTAAATCAACTTCAGGCCCTTTAAGCTTTGGAAAGGAAATGTCAAATGCTGGCATTTTGAACTTGGAGCTGTGTCTGTCAGGTTCGCTGTCAGACTGCTGGGGTTTGATTTTGGGTTCTTCTGTCTCAGTCTTTTTGTCTGGCATAGAAACATCTGTTGGAATGCCAGTCCCAGAAACTTTTGGTAGTTGAACCTCTGCTTTAGGTTGTGTGACATCTGCATCCATCTTTTGCAAACCTAAATCAAGTTCTGGCCCTCTGATTTTTGGCATTTTGATTCCAAGCTTTGGCATTTTGAATTTGCCTGCATGAACCCCGAGGTCCCCCTCAGTCTCTGGAGGTTTGGGTTCCACCTCGGCTCTTTTTGTCTCCGTTCTTGCCTCTGTACCACTGGTTTCAGATGCTGCTGGGATTTGGGCGTCAGCTATCTCCTCAGCTGTTTGGGTGGATTTCTTCGTCAAACTGAACTCTATGTCAGGGCCTTTCATTTTCATCAGTTTGATTCCAAACTTTGGCTTTTTTGATCTGCCTTTGGGATCATCTTCAGCTTCCAGAGGTGTTTCTGTATCTACCGTTTGCTCTGAAAGGGGCATATCAATACCCTCAAGAAAAACATCGGCCTCTGGATATTGAACCTCATCTCTCAAACTTGTCACTTTGACACCTGCATCTTTCTTTGATGACATCACTTCGCTGTCCAAGCCCTTCATTTTTGGCATTTTGATCCCTAACTTTGGCATTTTGAATCTGCTTTCATCCCCTCCAGGTTCAGTCTTAGTTTCACTGGCTCCCATTTCTGTTGCTGTTGTTTCAGTCTTCTGGTCTTTAACGTGCATGTCTGTGCCACTAGTGGTCACATCTGACTCAACTCCAGGCCGTGTGATGGTGACTTCTTTCTTTGATGCTCCAACATCCGATTTTGATCCTTTGACCTTTGGAAGGGAGATGTCAAGGTGTGGCAGTTTAAATCTTCCTCCTTTTCCATCTCTGAGGAAAGCTTTTTTTTCCACGCTGTCAACACCCATGTCCTCATCTTCAACAGACACTTCGTCAACAAAAAGCTGGCAGCTGCTGTCCTTTTTGGCTGTGGACCCATCTACCAAGGAATCCACCTTAATGCCCCTCATTTCAGATGTTTGGATGCTGTGGATGTCTGTTCTGGCTGTCAACTCTTGGTTTGTTAAAGTCGTCCTAGAGTCAGGTGTTCTTGTATCTGGGGTTCCTGTCCTGAAGCTGTCTCTTATCATGGTTGTGCGGTCTGATTTTTGGTTAGACTCTTTCATTGAGTCATTTTCTGATGTCACATCAGTTGTGCTGCTTGCTTTTTCAGTTCCATTCTTATGAAGAATGGATAGCTTTTGAGGAGTTTCCACCCAAGAGACTGTGATCTGTTCTCTTTTGAAGGTGTGGGTCGTGTCGTCTTCTTTTGACTGACTTTTGGTTTTATTTTGAGGTTCTGTGGCATCTCCTGTGGTCTCTCCTAAAAGCCCCTCTGAGGTTAAATCAGCAGATGCTGTTGTTGCTGTTTTCCCTGTAGGAAAGGAGGTTTCCTTCCGGTCAGATGTTGCCTGCTGTGCCTCCTGCTTTGCTTTGGTTTCTGACACTTTGGTGGGCGTTTTCACAGAAATCCTCTGAGCGTTTGCATCGATCACAGTAATTTCTTCGGGAATCAGAACCCCAGACGTGTCAACTTGAGGCAACTTAAATCCAGGCAGCTTTGAAACCGCCTCCTTCACGCTCTTAACATCAAATGACAGTTGGACCGCTTCTGAGTGATTTTCCTCACTGTCATCTCTGAAAGGCTCTTTAACCCCTGCGGCTGTGCTCACGGACATGTCCTCCATGCCTGGTATCATAATGTCTTCTCTCTTGGGAAGTTCTGCAGTAGAACCAGCACCTTTTGAAAGCCTCTCATAAGGATCTTCTATGATCTTTGTGCCCTCAGTTGTGTGTTTTTCAACAGTTGGTTTTTGTGAATCTTCACTTTCCGGTTGATGTTCCTTTTCAAGACTTGCTCCAAGAGTTTTTAGCCTTTTTGGTGACGAAACTACCTTGGCATCTTTTTTGTGCAACCTGTCCTTCCCCAAAATCTTCATCTTTAACTCCAACCTATCTGTCTTCTTTGTCTTCCCGTCAGTAGGCTTGGCTTCAGAGGGGCTTTTGTGGTCGGTTGGACACACAGTGGGGTCTTCTGTTTTCAAAGTGCTATCTAAGCTGATGAGCTCGACCGTTTGAGGAAGAATTGGGTCTGTCTGGTTGTTTTGTTCTGTTTCCTTGTCCATCTTTAAGTCATCTGTCTTATGACCTTCTGCTGTCTCTGCTATGAGGCCTTCCAGGGACTCTGGTGAGAGCATGTCTGATTCCTGTGCTTGCTGAGCGTCTCCACTGATGGGGGCGGTGGTTGGAGCTTCCGTGTCTTCAGATGAACTGATGCGGCCTCTCTTTTTCAGAGCAGAGAGCTTTAATTTATGCTTCTTCTTTCCTTTTAGAGCGTCCTGGGATTTTATCGGTGACTCTGTGTCGCTTGTTGTTGGACTCAGCTCAAGCTTTCTCTGCTCATCGGCTTCAGAGGAACTGTGAGACCTTGTAAAACGAGACTTTCGTCCTTTTCCGAAGGAAGGAAACTTTGGCCACGAAATACGAGCATCCCCACGTCTTTTTGTTTTCCCCTGCTCCCTCATCTCTGCAGAGGAGATCTCTTCTTCCTGTTGGGAGACAAAGGATTAAAAACACCTTTTACTGTCAATGTTAGGTCCATCAAAGTGTAAAGAGTTTAAAACTAGTTACAGGGATGACGTCAGACTCTATGCCTGGCTCTGTCTCTGTGATGTCCGGTTTGCGTTTCAGGCAAAGCTTCACTTTGTAAGCTTGAGCATGCTCCAGAATCTGGATGGCGTCCTCGTACGGCACGTTATCGAAATAGACAGTGGCGCTTAGAATCTGATCTCCTGCAGAGGAAAATTACAGCATGCCAAAGATTTATGGCATGTGCTAAGGCTTGTGAAATTCAGAAAGGAATATCAATAAGGAGGGAAGACACCAATCAGTCCCTTCAGGATTCTGTGACCATTTTTTCAGATTATTGCAGCACAAAAAGCTTAAAGTTGTGACTAAAAACGTTTCTTAAAAATTCAAATACGTTTTTCAAGGAAAATTTCCAACTCAAGGCTGTGGGAGGATGTACAAATTTCAGCAGTTTTTTAAATGTATTCTTGTGTAAACTCATAAGAAATGCTCAGCATTGATGACATGTATTAAACTGTGATTTCTTTTCAAAAAAAGCTAAATTTTTTCATGCTTCTACATGAGCAACTCAAGTAAATTTGACACAAAAATGACCAACGTTGTATTTACATTGACCAGTATGTCTGAGCCTGTAATCTTGATTGGACAGCTTGATGATGGAACTTGTTCAAAATCAGAGCTTCTGATCAAATTTGCAGTAATTGGCGAAAGTTTCTTTGTGGAGAAAAATGTGCAGAAATTGGTTGAATTGATGCCACTTAGTTTGATCACTAATACCTGGAGGGACTGTCTCTTTCACAGGTAATAACTTGCCTTCTTTGACTTTCAAACTTTTGGATGCGGGCGACTCTGGCACCACTTCTTTAATGAAGATCCCCTCTTTGCCACCGCCGCTGTAAACGAGTCCCTCTGCACATCCATCTTTGGGTGTTCTCACAATCACGCCCCCCTCTGGACTGTGAACTTCCTGCCAAAACATCAAAAAAGGACGCTCAGATGCTGTTCCAAACACTTCCGTTTCATGGTGTCTCCGTGTTCTGGCCCAAATGACCCGCTCTGTTGGAAGCAACCTTCCTCCACAGAGAAGGAACCAGAGGTTGGGTGACGGATAAGAGCAACAGCAACCTGCTGTGACAGATGAACTCTGTGTTCAAATGGAAAACAGAGCTGCTGTTTTAGCACCAAAGAAAAAAAAAAAAAAAAGTTCATTTATTGGACTTTGTTTTCCTTTTGACCTCTGTGTCTAAACAACCCCTCTCACCCTCTGTATGTGACGGTGTGGACCATGAGGAGCTTGTTCAGCCGCAGACCGCTGCAGCCCCAGTGCAAAAAGGAACGATACCGGAGGTCCTTCGTCCCAACAGCAGTCAGACTATACAATAACACGGTCTAGGACTGCTGAGACCTTGTAATTTATGACATGTACTTTTACTTCCAATTTTGTTAATACAATTTTTATTCTTACTCACTTCTACTTTGTTTTTTCAACTGCTACATTTCTTGTTTGGCTGCTGTGACAACTGAATTGCCCTCCTGGGATCAATAAAGTCCTATCTTATCTTCTTATCTTAAATCTAGACACGAAGATTTAAAATTTAGATTCTAAAAAAAAACGTTTAGTATTTTTCTTTCTTTCAAGTTGATGCTAAATCAAGTGGAGTCCTAGATTTATTTATTGATCAAATTTAAAAAATGTTTTTAGAATAAATGTAATGAAAGTTCCTTTGTCAGCATCAGAAGATGGAAATCTAAGGAAATCTGGAAAGCTTCTGATGCTGCACAGTGGGAAGCTGTGGACACCTCTAGTCCAGGTTTTCAGTTGGTCTGCAGCTTTTACCTAGCATCTGGTACGACTGTCGGCTGATAACAAGCTTCTGCTCAGACCTTCAGCTGTAGAGCAGCTCAGCTGATTGTGCTCCAGATCGTCATGGCGACTTGTATTCTTTCTGTATGTTTTTCTGTGAGCGACATGCTCTGACCACGAAGGGCTGCAGAGGTCACGCCCCCATTTGGTTCCACAGTGGCGGAATTGAAGGTGTACACACACCCAACCGCGGCATTAATCTGCCGTTGAGGGGGGCTGTGGGAGGAGAGTGGAGGAATCTGGGATGTTGCCTTCAGACACTCGGGCATGGATCTGTGAACGTCTCACCTTCAGTTTGCTCATCTTTGGGGTCGTCCGCCTCTCAAACATGGACCCGAGTCCCGACCTTTTGGTTTTGTGTCCACTTTTGTGGTGAGGGTCCCGTTCCGCTTCAGTCTGAGGCAAAGACAGCTTTAAGATTTAGAATAACTTTGTTGAATGCAAACTTTGACGGCTGCACACGGGTTTCTGAGAAAGAGGACAACCTGTCGACCTCACATGACTGTGGACTCAGTCCAGATTTTGTTCCTGTTAAGTGAATTTGCTCAATCATTTTCTTTTTGGAGTTTGGTAACTAAGCCAAATACTCCGCCCTCCTGGTCATGAGACGACCCTTTTTTTTTTTTTGTTCCTGAAACCAAAGCCTGTGGGATCACAAACACCTGTGAAACACCTTCTCTGTGAGCTTTACCTCTGCGTCGATGTGTTTGGCAGCTTCAGGAAACTCCTCCACAGGGGAGGATCCTTGTGGGCGTGGCCTCTCCTCCTCCACAAGCTGGGACGACTCCTCACTTACCTGCATGGACAGGTCAGTGAGAATCACACAGCAGTTTTCATGGTTTATGAGTAAAACAACGACGTGAGTTATTGAATATTTTTGCATCAAAAAGTTTCTGTTCCTGCATCACGTTGAACATGTTCACACGTGCACTATAACAGATCAAAGTCCCAGATTTGATTTATTTTTGCCAAAGATAAATAAAAGTACTCATCTATATATTTCATTTAATTCTCGAAAATTATGTATTTTTATAATTTTTTTGTCTTATCTTCCGATTGTTTTGGTTTTAAGTTATGTATCGTTGCTCAACATTCTTGAAGTTAATATAAAGAATATTATCATTAATATTATTACTGCTAATACTAAAATTAAGTGGTCTAAAGCAAAGGCTCTGTCTGCCTCTTGGATCTGGATGTCATAACATCAAAAGTGGTTTAAGTCCCTGAAGTTCAGAACCTCGTGAGTGAAAGACGAGCAGAGCAGCTGTGGACGGTCACTCACTGAGTCGTCGTACGTCGCAGCTTCTGGTCCTTGCAGCCGTCGCCCAGCTCCTGTTCACACAAACACAACTCTGTTTTATGAAGCTGCAGTGTCACTGCCAGTGCTGTACACTGAGACTCCACGATGCCCGGAGGGATCCGGCTTATTTTGTCCGTAAAAGGAAATTTGATGCGTTTTGAGAGTTGTATTACATCTGAACCTTACCGTAATGATAAACATCCAGCAGCTTGTTGCTTTTTGCTGCTTCATGGTTTTATCCCCCCCCCCCTCCTATGATCACCCTCCTATCCCTCCCCTCTCTCTAACATCCCTCTCTCTTCTTTCCTTTTCCATCCGGTTCCAACACAAAAGATTTTCAAATATGATTAAAATGAATAAAGTTTGGCCTCAATTACAAAAGGGGTTTATTCAGACATACCTCTGGTTTGTCAGAAGATTAATAACCCCTGTTGTTAAAGTAAAATATGTCCAACTCAAGAGGCCTTCAGCTCTCATATGTCTGCCCAGCTGTTGGACAGGACAAGTTAAACAAAAAAAAAGAACACGGGACCCAAAATGAGGAGGAAATGAGTCTCTGCCTCTGCACAGAGAGGAACCAGGACCAAATGGGCTTCGAACCAGCAGGACAAGTTAAAAAACAAAAAAACAATAAGGACATTTGATGTGTTTCAGTTTGCTGATTTCGTGTCTTCTTGCACGTCTGAAGGCTTTCATGAAGAGCAGAGATGACGGCTGCTGATGTGCATCAGAGCTGAGACCCAGAGCTGCCTTCATATCAGGATTTCCTGTCTGTCTTGTTGTGTCCAGATGTCATTTGTTAGAAGAAATTAAGTGGCGAGGGCTGCAGCGATCTGCATTTGTCTGAGGCTGCGGTCTCACAGCTGCTGGTTAAATTCCCGTCTGCAACCCCAAAGCTGCAGCTGAAAGATGCTGAGAAAGTCGATGCAACGTCTCAAGAAAACACTTCTTATAATCCTATAAATCAGTTAAAGTTTTAAAGTTGGCATGAAAAAGTTACCAGCCATTAATTAGATAAAAACCAGAACAAACCAGACCTTTCCCTTGTAAATGACTGCTAAAAAGGTGCTTTGAAGGAGAATAGAATGAGCGTCTGACCTGCTCACAAAAAATCAAAGAGAAGAAGAAAGAAAACGTACGGAGCCGTCTTACCACAATAAACCTATATTTGTTTTCTTCTACTTTCTATTTGTAATTTTGCATTTAACAGCATTTCCCTGTCAGAATTTTTCGTCTCTCTCCCAGTGATGAGGCCCTTCCATGAGAAGACAGCGGCAGAGGTGGCCCCTACGAGTGTGGGGCCCCTGAGCTGCTCCCCCTGTTCAGACTGCCTGCCCTTACTTGGACTCTCAGGGAGACACAGGAGCCGTCGATGGGACTGTTTGAACGTTTTTCCTGGCAGTAATTCCCCCAGAGAGCAGCTGCTTGAACCTGCTAAGTGATCCAGGTATTGATCTTCAGATTCAGCTGGAGAGTCTCTCTGGACTCACGGTTGCCAAAGAGGGAAAGTCTGACTCCAAACAAACCTGATTGGTGAGACCGTCATGATTATCCACAGTGATGTGAAGCTTTTCTTCTTTTATTGGCTCCTCAACCTTTGATCACTCTGTTCACTTAGTTTACTAGGATGTTTTGCAGTGTTTTGAATGTGGGTGGCAGGTGTGAATGTGACTGCATTTGAATCAACATGCTCAAAAAGCAATATGTCACCCTTTCTTAACATAATCCATGAACCTCCGTGTCCCTTTTGCGTAATTTAAAGCTGGAATTTTTGGTTCTTTGGTTAGCAGCAGTCTAAGCAAGGACTTCCCTCGCCCGACCACTTCCTCCAGCTCCTCTGGGGGGACCCCGAGGCGTTCCCAGGCCAGCCAACAGACATAGTCTCTCCGGCGTGTCCTGGGTCTTCCGGTCTTCTGTCCGGGGTCCCCGTCCAGTGGGACATGCCCTGAGGCGTCCAGGAGGCATCTGGACTAGATGTCCGAGCCACCTCAACTGGCTCCTCTGGATGTGGAGGAGAAGTAGAGAGGCCAAACTACCTTTCTACGGTTGAGAACCATGGCCTCAGATTTAAAACAAAAAGAAAAAAGGGGAGGGGTGAAGGGTGCACAGAGTGCAGCCTCGACTGCGCATGATCTGGATCATGGCGTGCCTTTAGATTACTCAGCTAATGCTAATAAACTATTGTAGAAATTTTTATCCCGTCTTTAGTTTTTTCATATAAATGTTTTTCTTATGTCTTTCTGTCATTTAGTGGGTGTCAGTATTTGACATAAAGACAGCAGGTAATGCAGGAAAACAGCTGCATTTTTTGAGATCATAAATAAACAATAGATCATTTGTTTATGAATGTTTTTATGGAGGATTTCTACTGTTGGTGTTGCACAAAATTAAGAAAGTGCAAAATATTTTAGGTTAACCCCAGTAATAAGTTCAATAATTTAGTTTTTTTTATGTTTTATAAGAACTAAAAATGATATTCACCATAACAGGGTTTTTTTTAAATTCCAATCCCTGTGATACGTTTCACTAAGACACACACAGGACGTCACACACCAAGAAATGAAGTTAATGACAGGAGTCCAGCTCCAACAAAATGGACAAAAGAGCAAAGAAAATGGAATGATTTGTTATTTCTTGTTATTAATATTTCCAGGCTTTGTTTGTTTTGTTCTGCAGCGTGTTCATATTTGTATAATTTTGACAGAAGATGATTTTATGGAGAGCAAAATATTACATGTTATTTAAAGTTAAACTTGATTTATTCTAGTTTTATTCATATTTATGTTCACACAGTTACGTTTTAAAGGTTTAAAAGTGTGTATCCAATAAATGTGTATCTTGTTCGGCCCAAAACCTAAAGCGTGTTTTGGATTTAGTGTGACTGAGTTTGACCCCCCTTTAATACCAGTTTATGAAATTCATTCATGCAACAAAAGGATGTTGTCAAATGGTGTGTGTGTGTGCTGGGGGCTTTCTTGCCCGGGGAATAAGTTAGTCCAGAAACGCCAATTACTGGCTCCTCCTAGTAATTCTGTCCATGAAACCTATGAACAGAACCGGTGATAAAGGGCAGCCCTGCCAGAGTCCAACATGCACCGGGAACAGGTCCAGCTTACTGTTGGCTATGCGACCTGTTCCGGTCATACAGAGACCGGACAGCCCTCAGTAAGGCTCCCCGGACCCCACACTCCCAGAGCAGCCTCCACAGGATACCACGTGGGACGCGGTCGGACGCCTTCTCCAAATCAACAAAACGCATATGGACTGGATGAGCAAAAACACTGAAACAGCTTTGTGAAAAACAGTTTCTGCCTTGGAACCAGAAATGAAGCCTTCGTCCAATTTCCACATGATCCCCAGGTACGCTGGGTTGTTCCGTCGGTCTACGCGGCATCGTCAGTCAGGCCTTCAGCAACAGCCCGCCTTTTCTTCTCAGCCAATCACAAGCATATTTTTGCCTTTAAACGCATGGATGCTTGTCTTTCTCCCCCACCCCCCAACCACCCACCCTATCCTCCACCTGGAGCGATGCTTTGTCACGGCCTGGCCTCCAACCACCGTCAGCGTTTAGGCTCGGGGGTTTACCCATCTATGGTCCGAGTTCATCCCCAACCGTAAAGACGTCATCTGTCCAGAGCCGAACCGCCAAAGATTTCATCCCCATTTTCCTGTACCACAAAAAAATCTTCACTCTCTTTATCGAAATGCTTCTCAGGAAAAACTTAACCTGACTGAGAACCTGTAAAAGCTCAGCTGCTTTGTTCATGGGAGAAAATGAGAATCATGCATGTTTTTTCAACCCAAGCCCCCCCCCCCCTCCCTCCCGCGTGCGCTGTGCAGTAATGTCTGTCATGTGAGGAGCTTCTCCAGCCTCCTAAGTGCATTAGAAAGCAGTCCTCATGTTGAGGCAGAGCTTAAAAAGCTTCAAGCTGTGCTCCTGCCTCCACGTCAATAACCCGTCCCACCTACAGGATCCTCAAACAGCATTACTGCTCTGCTGGTTCATGGGCTCTAATGGAAAAATAATAACCAGCGTCTGTCATCAGAAAAGCTGGATTATGTTAAAGGCTTCTGGCGCAGCAGAAGATCTCACAGCTCCTGAACCTTTGGGTTAACTTCTCTTCTTTTTAGTCTAAGTTTACAAACAACACATTTATTCTTTCATTTAAAGCGTTTCTCAATCACCAAAGCGTCACCTACCTGCAGCTGCTGCCGTCCTAACACCTGGAGGCTGATGGAAATGTCCCTACTGGCCCTCAGCGTGGGAGTGACTGGGGCCAAACGTTCTGCTCGGCCTCAGATGAAAGGGGGCGGGACGCCTGAGGTTCCCTCGTACCTTTCCTGCTAAACTCAATCTGTCCATTGAGACTGAAATAGAAATTAAATTCTCTGCACCTCATGACACATTTAATGGTCGTTGAACTCTGTCCTAAAATCCATTCTGGACGATTTTGCTCCAAATTTCACATTTGAATTTAAACAACAAACTAAATTAATACAACTTCTTGCTTAAAAACAACATTAAAACTCCTTTTCAGACTTTATGGAGATTCTGCAAAACGGTTAAAAGAGGAAAAACTTTTGTTTTTACCAGCAGTGGTAACTTTACTATGGAAGAGTAGTTTTCTGTTGTTAAAGGGTCTATATCATGCATAAGCAACTTTTTGACTTTTAAGTGTCTTTTAATGTTCATTCATCAATAAAAACAACCCCAAAGCGGGATTTTGATCCATTCACACATTCTGAGGATTCCTCTGAAAACCTGCTCTCTGAGCACCAGCCCCTCCCAATCCACCAAAACTAGTGGGTTCTCACATTGTGACATAACAAAGGGAGGACCCGCCCCTTCCAGGTAGAGTCTCCACCCCCAGGCTAACAGACACGCCCACTTTCTCAGTGGAGCTAGTGGTGATCGGCTAAACCAGCGGCAACCTCTTTCCTCTCTTTGGTTTTGAAAAATAACGTTGATGTTCTAAGATTGTCTAAGATTGCCTTTAACAGAGTCGGGATGTGTTGGAGAGCAGCATGACGCGTGGAGGGGGCGTGTCTGCCGACTCCCCTGTGCTGACGACTACGGTCGGCAAGCAGCAAACAGGAAAGGTTCATAAAAATGATTTAAAAAATAAAAAAATAAATAAAATAAAACAAAAAACTAACCGGCTGTTTATTAGGTTTAAAAAAATAAAATCTGAATGTAGACATTTTCTGAGTAAAGTTCTATGTGACTGTGGACTCCCGGTGTCCCAACAATGTTCCAACCCAGGAAGGACAAGGATGGAGAATTTGGAGAAAATGGAATTTCCTGAAGAAAACGGAACGTTTCATGGCGCCTGGGCAGATTTATTGGATTTCAACAATTTCACCATGATTCATATGTAATGAGGATTTAGCAAACAACAAAGTCTCAAATGTGGCGAGAGAAACGCAGACGCGCTGCTGAGGCTGACCCTATAGGATGATGTAATGAAATGGGCGGGACCCACAAGGAGATAAAGGCGGGGCCTCAGACATGGAGTCGTCTTAGTTACTGGTGGAAAAATGCAGAAAGCTGCAAAGACTGTTCTATTCCAGATTTAGCTGCTTTTCTGTGGAGCCTGATTCATTAAATCCATGTTGGGGGTCCTGGACGTTAGAAGTGTGTCTGCACATCACACGTGGAAGATCCCTGCACTTTTACTGTGGTTCCTTTTACTGGAGGCCTTCTCTAAAACTGTTGCATGCTGAATGCTTCATGCCTTCAAAGTGTTCAGGACCTCTGCATCTGAACAAGCGGAGAGTCCTCTCTCACAGGTTTGCAGCAGAGACCTCCTGACGGACCCAAACCCCCGAACAAAACCAGGTGACAAGGATCAGACGTGGACCAAGAACCATAGAAAACTCACTCCAGAATGGAAATGTTAAAGACCTTTTCTTTACTTCTCTTACAGAGTGTCACAGATTAAGAGTTTGTTGAATTTGGTTGATCAAAATGTAGATTTGGAGGAAGTAGTTGGATTATTTATTTGGCTTCTTATTGTGCTATTTGTGACTGTGTGAGATAAAACTGGCATGTCCAAAGTCCGGCCCAGAGGCCAAATGCGGCCGGTGTTCACATTTTTGCCGTCCCTCAGGCTCCTGTCTAAGAACTACCATTACTATTACTATTTGTGTTATTTTAGATGTTTACATTGAGCCTTTAATAGTGAAGAATATGTAACATTTTATAAGAACCCAGACTTTTATTTTATAACTGGTCTTCGAACATGAAATAAACACTAATTTTGGTCAAATGTAATTTGATGTATTTCTGTTTTTTGTGAAGAAGTGTCTCTTTGCCTTAAATGTTTATTAAATAGTTGACTTTAAGTTTATGCAGCCTGATTGGTTAGAAAAGGTTCGGCCACCCCTGATAAAACATAAATTCCTTCTTTTTTTATTCATAGGTTTCAAGTATAAAGCTACTTTTTTCTCTCTCCAAAGTGTAAAAACAAATGTTTAAAAGAAAAAAAACATAATTTTCTGTTTAACCAGCTTTGTCTTTTTTTTACCCCAACTTCAGCTAAAAGCCTGGAGTCTGATATGTAAATGAATGAAACTTTATTTATGTATTTATTTATGCATTTTACAACTCCTTTAAGGTACCACAGAAGAAGAAAGACAAAAAAAGGTTTAAAATTAGACCACTTAAGAACAATAATTCAAATTGCATAAGAAGCGATTAGTGATAAAAAAGATAGTTGATCAAAAATATCATTTCGGTTGAGTTTGATTTCTTCAGTTTCTAATAAGTCCTTTTAGAAGATTTGTTCTATAAATGTTTACCTACATATACTAAGTGATATTGTAATCGATAATGTAAAGCAGGAAGTCAGCGTTATAAACCCAAAGGTGGAAGTTTGAATCTTCTGACATTTCAGGTTAATATTCATCGTCCACATAGAAAAAAAGCAAAGGTAGGAATTTTCATCAAGAGCTGCAGGTTTGGTAGAAATCACATTTTTGGCGTTTGGCTTGTTGTTTTTCAGGTGAGTCAACGCCGTATGCCTTCCCTCTCATGGCCTCTGCGCCTGTGCCGCCTCGCCGTGGAGAAAAGCTTTTGGACGTCTGGGCCTTCATCTGTGTGGGCTGACGACCTTGTGTATGATCAGACGTGATGTTGTGTGGAGTGAAGCGTGCCTGAAAAGCTCCTCGCTCTGTTTTTGTGGTTCCTGTGAAGAACAGCTCCTCAGAGACCCCCCCCCCCCTCCCCTCTAAACCAATAGAAAGTCATGCAGCTCTTTGTTTCTGCCTATCGGATTCTGACGCTCACGCTCCTTTCACTTCGGTGCTGGAATTTAAGTTCTAACGAGATTTGAGAGAAAAGAAAACACAATTAGAGATTGTGGCTGGGCTGCAGGAGCATGAGACTGCAGGAGCTCATGCTTTCAATCATCTGCTGCAGCTTCATCACGCCTCTGGAATCCCCACTGAAAACACTCGTGAAATGAGAGGTTTGGGCTGAAGGAACTAAAGTTTAGCTCTAGTCCTGGTGACGGATGCGGATGAAGAGCGGAGGGCGCCTTGGGGTCAGTGGGGTCAGTGGGCTTTGAACATGCAGACAGATTCAGCTTTGATCCTCGCGTTGCACTTTGAGGGTTTAAATGCGGGAAGACTGACACGAGAATGGGAGCTGTGGCTGTGTACCAGCCAAACCAGCAACGCTGCAGCTGTGACTGAGCCAACATGAGGGCCTGGAGACACCTGGGGGGGGGGCGCTACAGCAGCAAAAGACAGACGTCTTCACTCCATCAGACAGACAGGCAGACAGACAGACGGCCTGGTTGTCCCTCAGAGACAGCAGCTCTTTTATGTAAGCGGCTAAAGTGAAGCAAAATCCATGTCAGAGCAGGACGTCTGCAACTGATGTTTAGATAACTGCTTTTATGCTTCACTGTCCAAGAAAGCTACTGCCTCGTCTGCCTGCCTGCCTGCCTGCCTGCCTGCCTGCCTGCCTGCCTGTCTGTCTGCCTGCCTGCCTGTCTGTCTGTCTGTCTGACTTACTGTCTGTCTTTCTGTCTGTCTGTCTGTCTGATGGTATTTAAATAACTTCTTTTTGTTACATTTCATTTATTTTTACAGCAGTTGGACTGTTAGGGTCACATATGAACGGAACTATTCAAATTTTAAAAAATTCTTTTGAATCTGATATTAAATATGAGCGGCGTGTTTCCAATGTTCTTTTAGTTTGATTTTCTCTGCTGCATCCACAAACACAAGCGTGATGCCGTTTTCTGTCCGCCGTGGTGACGCTGATCCCGCTGAAGTCAATGTTCAGACCCAAATGAAGGAAATCCTCCATGTGGCTGAGGTCCAGCCTAAACATAAGAGCAGGTTCCTAAAGCGGTTCGTCTTCTACTTTAGGGTTTATTCTGCTCCTGCTGTCATGTCTTTGGTTAAGTATTTCACTCACTTCTCTTAAAGAAGTAGATCCTTTGAAATGAATGAATAGAATAGAATCAACTGTATGAGGTTTTTATATTTAGTTATGGTAACTGAAGCACCCGTTCAACCCTCTTGGTTATCTTCAGTTGACCTTGACTCCATCGCCTCCCCGTTGACGAGTTTTCATCGCAGTTTCAATCTTTTACTTGTCAGAGAAATTCTCATCTGCATAAACAGGAAGCCGAGTTTTCAAGCACAGGAGAGATTCAAACCACATCAGAGGGATTTTTGAACCTCTTTCAGGCTAAATTTAGCCCACCTGCTATTTTTAGTTTTCTCAGACCTTCCCTCCTGTTTTCACACTGAGCGATAAAGTTCTTGAATCAATAAATCTGGTTCTGGCTGCAGGTTTTTGACCACTGGAGAATGCTTCCACTGTCGTCTGCTGCCGTCGCTCTGACTCTGAACACTGTGTTTACGTTTGAGCGCGCTCCTCCAACAGCCGCCTGACGCACTGCCTGATGACATCTTCTCCCGCAGCCGCACCCAGCCCCCCCGGCCTCAGCATCAGCACCAGCTGCCTCCCTGCAGAGGGCTTGTGTGTGGATGGAGGCACCGCCTCCCTGCATCCACACACAAGCCCTCTGCACTACTGAACCCTGCTGCTGAGTCTAGGAAACTGCACACTCATAGTCGCAGACATGACAAACACTGGGTGGGGGGTTGGGGGGCGGCGTACCTGAGGACGCTGCATGCCAGTTGGGAAATGCCAGGTGGAAGCAGTCGCACATGATGGCAGCCGAGGCGGCGACAGCAACTGAGAATGAAGTCCTGTGTCGGGCAGGCCGGAGGATGAAGCAGGGGGGAGGGGGGGCTGTGGTGGTGGATGGTCGGGCAGGTGGTGCTGCTTCCCCCCCACACACACAATTCGTCCTGGAGCAGACTTGTCAGTCGCAGCGCCGGGAGGGATGAGTTGCAGAAAAAGGCAGAAGGAGAGCCGGCAGGTTTCTTCTCTGCTCCCAGAGCTGTCCAGCGAATGAAGGAAACTCCCCCGGCTGTGCCATAAACATGGACCTCCTGCACAGCACACTAACTTAGTTATGGGAGGAGCTGCCCCCCCTCCCTCCTCCTCCTCAACAAACACACACTTCCCTCCATTAGGGTTCTCCTCCTCCTGGTCTCCTGCTTCTCTTCCAACCAGCAGCGGTGCAGGACGCAGCAGCAGGAAGGAGGAGATGTCGCCTCCTCACCAGGAGACCTCACTCTCTTTGTTGCTGTTTGAAATCAGTGTGGAGAGGAAACCGGGAACCTGTGCGTGTTTGTCGGCCCGGCGAGCTGCAGGCGGGCACATGACTTATTCAGAAGCTGTTTAAGGGTGGATCCACTGGCACAGAAAGTCGTTCCACGCTACGCATGAGAGGACGGATCTCAAACTCTGATCCGGCACAAAATAGGACGGATTATTCTTTATTACATTAAGAAAAAACCAATGCAACTTCATTTTAAACTTTGTTCAGGAAGCAATAGTCCAAACAGCAAAGCCTCCTGCGTCTGATTTCCTTTTGCTGTTTGAGCATCACACAAAACAGGAAAGTCTCTTATTCATTAAATGCAGACAACCATCCCTGCTGGATGGTGGCTCCGCCCCTGCAGCCTAATTGGCTTATCAAAGTCTGGACGTTAGTGACATCAGAAGAACTGAACGTCGTCCCAGAGGAATTATGCAAAATCCAAACGAGGTCAAATCAAACTCAGAATGATCTAGAAATGCCAAAGAAGCTTCGTCTCTGATTCAGTGTGACTGTTTTCTGTCAGACAAAAGAATGATGGAGACAGAACGAGAAGAACAAACTCCATCAATCCTTTGATTTTCCACTGACAGGTGATCCAGGTGTGTCTGCATCAAACGGGTAAAGACAGATCTGAAACACTGAAGACAGATTTCTGCATCTGGGATCATCTGTGCATATAATTTGTCTCATTGAGTTATGTGGAACAAAAATCCTCAGTGAGGATCAGTTCTCAGGGTTTGTTTGCTTTGAGCTGACAGACGGACCAGGTGAGTCCAGGAGCAGCTGAGATGATGTGCCTGCTCTCCGTGACGGTTCAGGACGTCGTCCTGTGATTGGACGTTCACCCGCATGTTGCTTCACAGGATCCTTCAGTGTTTGGATGTCTCTGAAAACCTGTTGTTAACTGTTGGAGCTGAGAGTGAGGCTGTCGGTGTATCCGCTGTTTTGGTTGCACTCTGATCGTTGCAGGAACAATGCGGTGCAGCATCAGGTGCATCAGCCAAGCATGTTTGCCTCCACAGCAGACAGAAAAATAACCATGACTGAGGTTTTTAGATACAACGTTAAACTACGGTGGAGACCGGGCAACCAGGCAATCATCCTCTTTATCCTCCAGAGACGCCGTTGCTGCGTCTTCCTGCTTTGGATTCTGTAGCCAAAGTGACTCAGCGTGTTGGTTTGGCTGAAGTTCAGAAACTCCTAAACCTAAATCAATTCCTGGCAGGAGAAGAGAAGAAACGACACCGAGCTGATCTGCTGCTTTCCACTTGATCCTCCTATGAGCAAAGCAGGAAGTACATGATCCCACGTTAAGGTTCTTTAAAGAAAACTCAATCATAGGACAGACAAGTCTGGTGGGATAAGGGTTTTTGCTGACAGGCGATGGCCTTTTTTCTTCTGTTAAATAAGAGCAAAGAACGAAAAAACTTTTTAGGTTTTGTTTTCAATAGGCCACAAACTGTAATATCTTTTGAATTAAAATGGTGTTTTTCACATGTCCTTGAGGGATTTATCTGATGATGGAGGACATATAAAAAGAAACTGCATGCATAAAACTGCATTTCTGAGTATTTCTTTGTTCAAATCGTTGTGAATTAGGAGTAGATGAAAAGCTGTTGTTTAAGAAATATTTGTGACGTAGAAAATACGCTGGGCGGACAACAAGCTCTATGCTCCGCCCCTTTCTGATCATCCACTGTCAGACCAACAGATCCATGAACGTCTTAGTTTTCCTGGTCTGAGCTGGAGTCTGGATCAGAACTAGACGGATGGATAGCTACGATATTGCTGCCATTTTTGTTGCACCGTTAATGTTAGCTTGGTGCTGTGAGGGGCTGTAAGCTAGTGGGAGAGAGTGGACATAGACCCATCAGTAATAAGTGATGGGATGCCAATATTTCCGCCCTAAACTCATGTCTCCTGAACTCCTGTTGCTCTGCAGAAACAGTGTCCTTGCAATGAGAGTGTCTTTTTAATTTCAAATTTAGGCTAAAGATGGCATAATTGTAATCAAAAGACCACTGGAAACAAAATAGACGGTCAGTATTTTTGCTCTGAATGTTGTTTGTTCCTTTCTCGTCTTCAGAAAATCTAAACGGAAGAAAAAGAAGTTAATGTGTGAGTAAAGCGTCTTAATGCTGTTACACGGAAAGAAATAGATTCAAACAGGAGACAGGAGAAAGGATTCACTCACAGGTTCAGGTCTGAGCTGCTTTTAGGAGAAGAATCCTCATCAGAAACAGACTTAGAGGTGCAGACATGGCCTCTCAGACATGGCCCCTCAGACGTGTCCCCTCAGACGTGTCCCCAGAAAAACTTCTGAACACGAGAAGTTAAGACAACCATCCAGACCGTCTCTGATCATGGTTGACATGTAGAAACGCTTTCCTTTGTATTACTTCATCATTTTTGCTGCTCTTGTTGGTGGTGTGAGTGATAATGATGATGATGACAAATTTTTTTTGTGGTCTTAAAGTGTGAATGCTTTAACAGCAGATTCATTTGGGAAGGTAAAAGTGGTGGGGTTTAAGAAAAGCAGGCTTCTTTCCTCCTCTGAAGGTTCGGTTTTCTATCCTTTTAAACAATATTTGGGGATTTGGCATGTTGCCTTTACCAAAACGGTCTGCAGATACTGAAGAATTTCATCCATAAAACAAAATCTCAGGATGACTTTGAAATGACGCTCAGCATCACATTTGATAAAAACCAAACTGCTGAAACCACGTTTACCTTAAATTTACAGTTGATGGTCAAAAGTGTCCGCTGGCTCAACGTACTGCACATAATAAAGGAAGTGTTCTTTGATGTCCTGACGGGAAAACCTCGCCGTGTTCTGCTTGTCTCCTGCTTTGGCTGCAGTGGCTCACATGAAACCCGTCGTCTCTGGAGACGTTTCAGTTCATCTCAGGTCAGAACTGAATCCACATGAGCCTTTGGTTCCACGCAACTCAGCGTGAAAAACAGAACCGATGACCTCTTAGCCTGGCCGGCGTCACATGGTGTTTTGGCCTCACGATGCAGATCCTCACACACAACGCACACATGCAGACACATTCTGGGTATCTCACAGATTTTACAGCAAATTCCTGCCTTTTTCTGCCTGTTTCTGTGGGGCCGTGGACGGACGGGCCTGAAGGATTCATGTGACTCGCTGAAGTCTCGCTGATTTACAAATCGGATCCTGTAAGGCTTCGTGTTCAGCAGGCGGGTTGGGGGAAGGCCGGGAGCCAAGCAGGCCGCACACGTCTGCATTGCAAAGCAGAAATTCCAACTCAGTTCTTTACTGATCAGAAATTGTAACTTAAGTTTGGAAAGCAACGCCTGTGGTCACATGACAAAGGATGAATGTTGAATGTTTATGCAACAGATCCAAAGGTCCTGAGCAAGGAGGGGCAGAGTGAGCTGTCAGTTGAACGCGACAAAGAGTACATCAGCGGGAGACAAAGCCTTCCTGAAAATAAAAAAAAACAGGTTCCAATAGATTAACACTCTGTGCAAAAAGTGATTACAACTTCAAAAGAACTCTTTTACCTGATGGATTCCAAAAGTATTTTAAAATGAATATTCTTTGATTTGATTTGATTTATTTCACCTTTTCTGAACTGTGACAAAGATCCCAAACATCTGATTTAAATAATCTCATCAGAAAGACAATGGCTAGGAACCAATTCCCTCCTGAACTACTAAAAAACGATACAGAAACTATCTAGTGCCCTGGATTTTAAAAGTCATTTGGACACCATGCTCATTACAGTTTTTGTAAACGGCAAACATGACATCACTGATTTCATGAAGTAAAATCCTAAAAAATCCAAACATTTGATGGAGAATATTAATGAATTCACTGTGTTCTGAAAATAAAAATTAGGATGTTTACTTAAAAAAAGAAGTTAAAGTTGCCTCAAGCAGGTGCTGTGGTCAGATGAGACCAACATGGAGCTCTTTGGCATCAACTCAACCCATGTTTGGTGGAAGAGAAATGCTGCCGATGATCCCAAGAACACCATCCACACTTTCAAGCATGGAGGTGGAAGTGTTATACTTTTGAGGTGAATTTCTGCACTGGGCTACTTCACCGTGTAGGTAGCCTCCACCAGGAGTCACAAAATGGGCAAAATGGGTGGTAGATGGGTCTTCCAACAGGATCATGACCCCAAACATTCAGCCAAGGCAACCATGGAGTAGAAGTCAATCACGGTCATGGAGTTGTCCACCGAGTCAGCAGGAGATCAAATACTTATATCCTTCACTGTGTGCTGACAAACCCACTTCTGACTAGATGTACCACCCATCCACCTTCAGAACCCGCTGAATCCCATTCAGGGTCATGGGGTTGCTGGAGTCAACCCAGCACCTGTTTGGTGAAGATGGAGAACACCCTGAACAGTCTGTCACAAGAACAGGCAGATGGCAGGATCCAAAAGCAGCAGGTTTATTAGGTCAGCTAAAGTCCCAAAGTTAAATCAGGGTCAGGCAGGCAGGGGTTGATAATGAGCATGAGATCATCAGAGAACCAGGACTAGTCAGGATTCAAATGAGATTCAGGGCAGGGGGAGGCAAACGGAGTCAGAGACAAACAGGGTCAGGAATCAAAAGATCAGGTCTGGAAAGACCGTTTGGTAATGCGAGCAATACTTCACACTGAGTGAGGCTCAGTTCAGTGCTTAAGTGTACTGTGAGTTATTGCAAATGAAAGTCAGGTGTGCGGCATCCAGGAACTGTACGCTGGGGTTGCTGGGAGATGAAGTGCACTCAGAACTCTGGAGAGTGACAGCCGGTGACCAGAGGGGAGACAGAGCTCTGACTTCTGACTGTCGCAGGGCCACACACCCACACCTGCAGGGGCTAATTTAAAGTTACCAGTTCACCTACAAAGCATGTTTTTGGACCATGGGCGGAAGCAGGAGTGCTCAGAGAAAACCCACACCTGAACCAGGGCCTTCTCACTGCGAGGTAAGACCATTTCACCACTGTGCGCCAAACAAAATACGGTTTTTTATATGATTTGAAATGATGTATTTGAAGCAACCAACGCAAGACACAAACACAAAACAATACAATCAGCAGTTATACATCCAAACAATGACGTATCAAACTTTGGATAATTAGACATTAAATCAAAGATTGCTTGAGAGGGAGGGGAAGGAAGCGAACTTCTATAATCCCACCCTGTTCTGCCGAAACCCTTTTATTACATGATTTATCATCATCCGCTTCATAACTTTTATCAGATATCAATGCCACAGTTTCAGGTTATTAAGACTCCTTAATAACAATAAATCACATGACCACAATGAATTACTTAATAATTATGTAAAATAGACAAAACTCTATTTTAGAAATCAGCATAGCGAATGCAGATCAGTTATCTAAATTATATGCAGATTATTTTCAGTAGATAAATTCTGACTATGATTAAAAATAACGCTATCAGAAAAAATAGACATAACACTGTTTCAGAAATCATCATATGCAGATCTGGTATCAAAAATATATACAGATAATTTTTTTTATCCGACCAATCATGAATATAATTAGACACAATGCTATTTCTGAAATCATCGTTGTATGTGCAGATCAAGTATCATTATGGTGTCATATCAATATGGTATCATGTATCATAATATCACAAAATACGCTAATTACTGATGGAAACATTTTTAAAGTTCAGCATCTTTGTCTTTTGTCCAGTAATCAAGTCTAGAAGTGTAGAGTGTAGAAACCAGGTATGGGGGGGGGTTACCACAGTGGTCAAAGCTGCCACTCTCCTGATGGAGAGCTCGTCTGCCACATGCAGGTCTTTCCCCTCCAGGACTAACAGCCTCTGCTCTGCCTTTAATTACTCCCATTTTTAATTCAGTTATGAAAATTGGATTGAGCCGTGCAGCCAGCAGAGGCCTGCAGTACAGAACCGCTTCTGTTGGAGTGCTTGGGTTGGTGGTCAGTCAAGGCTTTCCGTCACTATCTTCATTGCATAGCAGCTCCATCATGTGCAAACCGCATCTTAGAAAAATGTCGTTAATCAAATCACAGAAAATGAACAGTTTAGGTTCAATCATTACAGATGTTTGTCAAATGTTGGTCAGAGTCTAAGACCGGTGATGCGGATTCTTTACAAAGTTAGATGACTGTTGGTCAATTGAATGTAATACTGTTGAATTATATAAATGTGCCGGAAAAAAGAGACAAATGTGTTCTTTCAACATTCATCTGCAGTCCCAAACTTTAGTAGGGCACCGTGAAAGGGCCGCTGTGTTGAAGGAGTCACATCTTTTTGTGCTGTTGTCCCTAAAAGCAGATCAGGAACCTTTTCACCATGTCTCAAGGTGAAATGGTTGTGACACCTTCACCTTGAGTGGATGGCCTCGCCTTCATGTGCATGCTAAAGGTAAATAGCAGCGGCTTTAGAAACAGGCTCTTTGGGTTCCAATTCAAAATCCTTTTTCTATAAGCTTATTTATTTGTTTTTGTGAGTGCAGCTTTTGACCTTGTTGATGTTTTGACTGTCTGCATATGACCGGGTCAGTCGCTTCCCTTTAATTTCCTTTTGAGTTGGACTGTCAGTCCCGGGAAAAACAACATACCAGCAGCTAATTTGTTTCCCCATGAAGACTGAAGGAGAATCTTTTCAGTCTCAGGATGCCGGTTCAAATCCATTTCTTGACGACACCAAGAGTTGGGGTCAGCGTCCACGACCACGTCTGCACGGGCATGCTGAATCCCTTCCAGGAGACCAGACCAACCAGGAATCTGTTCCAGAGAAGCAAACGCGTTTCCAGAAACATTCCCACATCCGACTGCTTTGGGAAAGAATTCAGAAGTCCGTCACGATAATTCTGTGATTCCCATGCCTTCTACAACTCCATCCACACCAAATCCGTGCACTCGTCGTCATTTGATCCCAGATGTTTGTTACTCTCAATAATAGATTCCTTTAGTTAGCTGCAACCATTAACATTGTTTGCATATTTTACAGGTTGGAAATAACACAAAAAATGATCTTTGACAAGCCCTTCTTTGATATTCACTGTGAAATCTACAAGAATGGAGCTGAAAATCTTTTTTGATCCACTCCAAACTGTTAGACAGAAATTTTTAAAAAAAGCTTGTTATTGTTACTCATTCTAGTTAGTGTGTCATGTTGGCCTGTCAGCAGCTGCTGCTCATCTCCCTCAGCTGTGACTACTCTACTCATCAGCCACCTGCTACTTAAGGAGACCCAGCTTCATCATCCTTCGCCAGTCCGTTAACCCTGATGGTGCCTAGTCTCCTGAAGCTCTACGTCTGAGAAGCTAAAGTACTCTCCATGCGCTACGAGCAGCTAAAGGTCTGCATGAACGCTGCAGCTTCATTCATGCACGTTCAGAGGGACCTTCTGTCAAAGGTCCTTATGTGATTTGAGCTCACAAGAAGGCATCTGGGGTGTTTGTGCTTTAGATAAATTCTTGGTAGGATTGATGCCAAGAGCAAATTCCTTTGGATTGTGATGCAGGAAGAAAACTGCTGCTGCTGTAATCACTGGGTCTGTTTTACACACCGATCAGCGTGGAAGGACCTGAACGGCTGCTCGCTGCCCACGCCAACTTTTCCATGTGGGACACTTGAGCTGCATCTAAAGGCCGTGTCACACAGACATTACGCACATTTAGGGCATATTGCATGGATGAAAATTGGTCATACCTGAATATACGTGGAAAAAGTGAGAAACCTTATGCGAAATTTTCACAGATGTATCATGAATGAACCACGTTAAAACCACAGAAGAAGTATGAATAAACCACGCAAAGGACACGGAAATCAACGTATAACATGAACCGTGTGATTATTGTGCTGTTTATATGCAATTTATTAGTGATTCATTTATGTAATTATAACGTGATGTGTGCGCCGTATACAAAAGTTCTACATCGGTGGTACATGTGTGAAAAGTCTGTTAGACGTTTGTGGAGCGGTCGTGGAAAGACACATATTGGTATAAGCATCTTGTAAGTACAATACACAATACCATAGGATTTACATAATAATTGCACACAAACTACGTATAATACAAGGAAACTGCGTAATTACTTACTGAATTGCAAATTACTTAAATAATTTGCAATTCATGTTTAAAAACAAACATGATGAAAAAAATTAGGATTATCAAGGAGATGTTAAAAAAGATATCAGATCCAGAAAGGTTCTTCTGACCAATAGAACGATGAGTAACAGCTGTTCATTTCTCCATAAACGTCTATTGGATTTTGACTTTGTGGAGCCACTTCCTGTTTGGAACGCCAAGGGGGCGGGGGCCACTCAGTCCAGTTCTTTTATACAGTTTATGTGGAGAAGGTACAATTTTCAAAAGCTTCATTTGATTTTCAAAATGGGACTTTTCTTTCGCTCTTGAACAAAAAGAACTCTTATGTCAACAGATGTGTAGTGGTGGTCTATAAATGACGAGACGTTACACATTTAGAGCCTTTTTTTTTCAGACAAGCCTAACAGTTTTTAACTATTTTAACAAGAACATGGTAGTTGCAGCCGTTGCAACATTGATCCAGGAATTGTCCAGTTGATGAGTATACTTTCTTTTTTCTAAACGCAAAAGCTCCTTTATGTGTGGAGAAACCGAAACGATTGCTTTTTTTAAAGTTTACGTCTGCGATGTAAAAGCAGAGCCCAGTGTTCAGCATGACTGACCTCTCTGCAGACAAAACGTCTTCAACACAAAAAGAAAACACCGACTCTGTTGGACTCAGCTCGGTTTTGTCCTAAGTCGAGTCTTTGCAGCAGTTCTGCGGTAATTCCTGTTTTCAGGGCAGAAACTCCAGAGCTGTAGGTTTGTAGCATCACACAGACAGAATTATTGTTTAGGATGTAACTATGGTAACCAGCTTGATCTAAGAATAATGAATCCTACGTTTCTTTGTTTTGAATACAGAATTGCCCCGGTTAACTTACTGTCAACAGTGTATTTATATGCCTGTGACCCCATGATGTACAGAAAGCTAACAGGGGTAATTCTGTATTCAGAACAAAGACAAGAGTTATTTGGAAAACTAAATGTATTCATTTTTGTTGTTATTATTCATTCGTTTCATTTTGCCAGTCATCTCACCCCAAATCTGCTTTTAACATTCTTCTTGGCCCAATATGTATCTGCTGTGTTTATGAGAAGACACAACCTGTTGTTGGTGAACCGATTGGGGTTGTGTGTTTGTAAATGTGTACCTCATCAGCCACTAACATAGCTGCACATCACTGGTCTGTAGCGATGGGTTTAATAATCTTAGCTTGGTTCTCTTTCCTCTCAGGGTTACCATAACTCCAAACGCGGTCAAATGGGTATTTTGTTCTAGAGAAATCCTATTTTTTGAAGTGGGGGACCATGAACTTAGAGGCAATTTAGCTGATATGCTTGTAAAATGTTGATAAATAATTACAGCTCCTAAATGTGTGAATAATATTACTGTGTCGTTTAAAGGACTTGACACATTCAACGGTAGGACTTGGTGGTGACTTGAGACTCCTTGGTCTTCACTTACCTTGGAACTTGACGCAGGACTTGAGGACACTTGAGACTTACTTGTGACTTGCAATGCAGTGACTTGGTCATATGTCTGCAATGAAGTAGCTCTGTGCAGAAAAACACCTCCCAACCATAATGTTTCCACCTCCATGCTTGACAGTGTGGATGCTGTTCTTGGGGTCATAGGGAGGGGCAAACCCATGTTCCAGTGACACTATGATGTCCTCCTCTCTGTTCTCTCATTGCTAAAACAACTAACTTGTTTTTCTGCCCTGCAACTAATGCTGGAGGACATTTAGATCCATCTTCATCCTTTTCTTTCATTGGTTACTGGAATGTCTTTTGTCTAGATGTTCCAGTGTTTCTGTGTTTGTCTCTTTCCTGTTCCTCTCAGTCTCATGGCCGATTCTCGTCCTTTCAGAGTCTGGTCCTTATAGGTTGTTATTAAAGTACAGTTAAAGGCAACCTGGCCTTGTTGGAATGATCTGGACTGAACTGGACTGTGAAGTACTGAAGTGTGTTGAATGTGGTTTCAGACACTCTGCCAGAGAACAGATAAATGGTTTTGTGTTAAAAACCCTTCAGCGCTGCTGTAAGGTGGATCCATGCCAGCCATCCCATTGTTTTGCAGCAGCAGCAGCAGCAGATGCTGTTTGTTGTCTGAGAGTGCTGAGTCAGCTGGAGGCTCTCTGGGCAAAAGCCCGGCTTCACAGCACTGCAGCGGCCTGCAGAACCCTCACTGATCCACTGCGGCACTCTGCAGGAAAGCAAGGGCAGATGGGGAGGAGGAGCGTCTGGACAGGGGTGTTCCAGCAGCAGCATTAGCGGGGCTTGTGTGCAGTCATGCACGTGTTGCTCCTCCTTGGAAGCTGCCACTCCCCAAATTCCAGCAGCATGGATTGCTGGCCCGCCCAGTGAAGCACATTCCAGCTAACAGTCCTCTCAAACATGCTCACGTCCTGCTGGCGTCCTTATTTACAGCCAGACAGGGAGAGCTACAACAGACCTTCTACATGCGGGATGTAAACAGACTTTATCGAATAAATGAGTTAAAACTTGGGATGATTGGGATGGTCACATGCAGTTGGACTGATCTGCTCCATTTCAGCTGAGATATTGGTGAAACGTGAGATCAGTCCACACATTACCAAACACATTACTCTCACAGACTGACACCTTCCTCTGCAGACACTCCTTTTTGTGCTTGCTTTGGGAAAAGGTCAGGTTACCTGAAAACGTCTCCAGTTTAAGAATGAAGCTGCAAGAAGAGTGACCTGCTTCAAGTAAAGTGATCTACTGCAGGAGAGTGACCTGCTCCAGGTAAAGTGATCTAATGCAGGGGAGTGACCTGCTACAGGGGGAGTGACCTGCTGCAAGAAGAGTGACCTGCTGCACGAAGAGTGACCTGCTGCATGAAAAGTGACCTGCTGTTAAAAGACTGACCTGCTGCAGGAGGAGTGACTGTGAGCATGGGCCATATTATGGACCTGACAAGTGAGGCCAGCGCCCAGGGGCCTAAGGGTCCAGGGCCCCTATTGGGGGAAAACTTAGATGCCAATTGCGATGTCAGAGGGCCTTTATTGCCTAGGATGACTTATGACTCATTACTACTCACACTGTTATGGGGCATATCTGAAGAGAACCTAGAGAGATGGGTGATTTGAATTGGGCGGGGTGACAAGGACGGCAGTCAGAGGGCCCTAATGTTTCCCAACTACAGGTTCAAGAAAGTATGGGGGACTGCTTTCAGAGGACCCTATGATTGTGAGAGCCTCTGTGAAGGGTCGCTACTTCTGGTTATGTGGGGGCCCCAGGGAGAGCCCTAATGGGAGAGCATACTATTCAGAGATGGTTTGATTACAAATATTCTTACAAAGGGCCTCTGAATTAACAAGGGTTTACCAAAATCTAGCAACAAGGTCGCTAAATTGGCTCCATTGGATACCGGCAGTATCAGGTAGGATGCAGATAGCCAAACGGGCTCTCATTCATATTTTCCACCATCCTTTGACTCTATCACGAGCCAAACATGGAAGTTAGAAAAGATGGTCCCCGCAGTTGTGTCAATATTACAACATGCGCACATGTCTGCATACCTTGTGTTCAGGTGTGCTACCACGTGTAACATCAACATTAAATACACATGGCATGAAGTGTGCACACGGCCAGCATATCCTGGGCCTAACGCTGGCCCTAGTGGACCGCTAGTAGCAGCTGGACGTATGTCCTATGAGGAGTTATTTCACTCCTGCACAGTACTGTGCTGTACTTTAATGAATTAGTGGACAACTTTGCAAGAAGGAAGAGCTGAGAGAAACTGATGTAGAAAGGTACCAGGGGGGATGGAGTGGTAATCTCCTGGCTCCGGGGCCCTGACCCCCGATAATCCGGTGTTTGTCGTATTTGTGTATGTTTTTTTTATTTGTATTTGATGTATTGTATATTGAGTGTTTGTGTAGGGGGGTGAAAGTACTTCTGTAAGTGTGTAGGTTCTAGGTTTTTTTCAAGTGACCTGGATTGCTGCACTAAGGCCTTGTGGCTGCCCAGGATTGGAAGATGAGTGACTGCTGCTCAGGATTGGAGGATGGGACTTTAAAAACCTGGCATCTCCACAGCCCAATGGGGGGAAGAAGTCTTTGGCTGGAGTTTCTTTCTGTCCTTCCCCCCATTGACAAAACTTAAGTGTTTGTTAGAGGCCTTTAGGCTGTGTAAGCTCCTTTGTGAAGCTTAGCTTCTTGGTGTAACTTGTATTAGGATTTTTGTTGTTTGTAGAGCAGTAGGGTTGAACGGCTATTTTGTTTGACTGTTTTCTCCTGTTTTGGTTGAGGTTCAGGGAGACAGGTCAGACTCTGTCATTTATTTTTACTTTGGTTTCTGGAAGGTCAGGTAGAGCATTTGACATTTGAGTTAGTTCTGTATTGTTTATTATTTTGGCCTGGATTCACCCTGAAGTTAGATGCTCCTTTTTCTTTCCTTTACATTTGGGACGATAAACCCTTATTTGCACAGAAATTGGTTTTGGCAGCTTTATTAAATTTGGTGGTTTTTGAGGGCTTACTTTTTGCATTTTGGGTCATTTTCCCCCACTTTGTTCTTCTTTATGTTATGCCCCACACCCCTCGATATAGGGTGCATAACATCCGGCCCTGGCTGCGGGAAAAGTGACCTTCTGCAACTTTTTGTGAAGATGTTTGCTGTGCAGCGTCATCCACGTTGGAAACGGTCTTTCTGATAATCCCCAGTAGAGGGCAGGCTTTGCTCATGTTTGGCTCCCAGTCATGCAAAGCAATGAATTTTACCCTCACCCTTGTCTGACAGGCGTATTGTCACCTGTAAGATAAGGTAACATAAGATAAGACTTTATTGATCCCCGGAGGGAAATTCAGTTGTCACAGCAGCCAAAACAAGAAATATAGCAGTTAGAAAAAGACCAAAAACAAAGTAGCAGTGAGTAAGAATAAAATTGTAATAATAGAAAGTGGAAGTGAAAGTACACGTCAAAAATAACAAGTTAAGTGGTAAAATAACAGCAGCGGTGGCAGCAGTTCTAGACCGTGTTGTTGTATAGCCTGACCGCTGTTGGGACGAACATTCCTTTTTGCACCGGGGGTGCAGCAGTCTTCGGCTGAACGAGCTCCTCACCGTCACATACGGGTGAGAGGGGTTGTTCCGGGTGCTGGACAGCTTGGTCAGCATCCTCCTCTCACCTACAGAGTCCACCGGGTCCAGGGGACACCCCAGGACAGAGCTAGCTCTCTTCACCAGCTTGTCCAGTTTCTTTTTGTCCCTTTCATTCATTCCTCCACACCAGCAGACCACAGCTGCTGATGCAACAACCTCAGGAGGTGGAGGCGACTCTGACACTATGCAGGACCCTTGTGTTGTCTGACCAGTCCAGTTTATTGTTGATGTGAACACCCAGGTACTTGTACACATCCACCCTCTCCATGAATGACCGATGGAAGAGACTGAGAAGCCTTTTTTCGGAAGTCCTTTGTTTTGGTGGCATTGATGTGAAGGGGATTGAGTTCACACCAGTCCACAAAGACCTTGATCACCTTCTTATATTCCAGATCTTTTCCCTCCAACGATGGCCGTGTCATCGTAGAACTTGTGGATATGGCAGCTGTTTGAGTCATAGTGGTGGTCAGATGTGTAGAGGGTGAGGAGAACTTGAAAATGGTTGTGAAGTCCAAATAACAGACTTTCAGTAACAGCTGATCCTGAGCTCTGGTGGAACCGTGTTGGGCGGGTTCTGGTGAAAGCAGAGCCCAGACCCAAACGAAGCAGCAGAGCCCACCGGCTTTAGCAAGAGCTGCTTGTGCAAACATTTGTGGAAGGCCGTGTTTTCCACATCAGGAGCGACTGTTTGAAACCAGTCAAGAAATGTGAACCACAAAGAATGTTTGAAATTATTTTATTAGATTATTGAATAAAATCTATAAAATATTCCACAAAAAAATACATTTGGAACAGGCATCCTTCAGTGACACATCCTGTTGACGATCAAACATTGATGCTGGAGATAAATAACTCCGCCTCCTCCTGCTGTTGCTGTTCTGAACCCACAAGGCAGACAAAGTGTTTTTTTACTGACTGACTGTGGATTCACTGGGAGTAAAAACATGTCGTTGCAGCGCTGAGCAGAGCTCATGCTGCTCTGTGATTGGTCGGTGTCAGAGTCTGACCAAAACAAGCTCCAAACTCCTCCTCCTCCTTCTCACGAGCAAGTGACGTACGCTGCTTCCTCCCACACTCCTCCACCTCCCTTCCTCCCCCCTGCCACCTCCTCCCTCAGCTAGCTGCCGTCAGCCTGTCAGCATGCATTAAGCTGCTGTGTCTGTAGTGTTCAGCCAGCTCAGAAAACCACCGAGCCCAGGGAGGAAAGGCAGTTTGGAGCGCTTTTATGTAACAGCTGACTGCAGCCCAGGTGACGCTGGGACGCTAACGCACGTGTACGTCTCAGTAGTAAGGCACAGTTTCAGCAGCAGCAGGGCGGAGGGGGAACATTGGCCGGCGGGCGAGCAAAGCGCCGCCGGGTTTCCGAAGTTCAAACCCCCCCCCCACGGATGGACCGAGAAAAGGGATCGTGGCTCAGGAAGGGCAGCAGGTGTGTCCAGGTAAACCCCCATCAGCCAGGAGGTAGAACAGGCTTAAAGCATACGCTGAGGTCAGAGGTCAGGAACGGGCCTCACCCCGCTCCACGTCTCTCCTGCTGGACACGTGTTTCAGATAGAAACACATAAAAACGGTTGAAAATACTGCCGACGTTGGAATAAAAATCCACAAAGGCCATAAAAACACAGAAACGGTTACAATTCTGCGACAAGATTCCTGAAGCTCCTGATCTACAGCCAGAACGGACATAGAAACACACAAAAACGCTGCTGCTGCAGGACGGGAACGCCGCCGGCCCCGATCCCAGTCACCAATGAGAAAAGAGGCATTCAGCAGCAAGTCCGGCAAAGGAGAGACGTCTGCGGCTGATTCTGCCTTCACAGATACAAGCAGCAGACATGTCCGCCGCCTTTCCCGTCTCCTTTGCCTTTCTGCTAAAGTTCTGGCTGAATAAATATCCATCAAAAGTCCAAACGGCTGCATGGCGCATAAAAAAGCTGAAAGGCCCGGCGAGGCGCCGCGGAAACTTCTCAATGAAAGCAGAGCGAGGCCTTTGCCCCCCGCGGCTGCCTGAAGCGGGCCCTCTTAAGTAATTGAAGGGACCGGGATGAATAATTAACCGGCAGCCTGGCGGATGCAGGCAGCTCTGGAGCTGCAGACGCTCCAAGGAAAACCGGGAGAAAACGTCAGGAAACACCTGAGGGAGAGTCGGCCTGCGATTCTGCAGAGGCGCTGGAGGAAGGAGCTTCTTTGGTTGACGAGCTGCTCCCGCTCCTGAACGGCTACATAGTTCCTGTCCATCTCTTTTTACATCATTGGTTCTGATAGAAACGGGTATAAAATACTTTGTCATAAAATATACATTTTGCAGTAAAATTACCAATAAATTATTGAGTTTTGTCAGAAAAATCCAGAAGCTTTTGGTTTCTGACCACAAATCCATAAAGGAGAATCTACAATAAATATGTCGTCTGCAGTTCGAGTCCCACATCTGTGGCTCCTTCCTGCCTTTTTTGACCGATTCAAACGTCTCAGAACGCAGAACCAGGTGCAGAGCGTCCAGCACTTTGCTCATCAGGACTTCACCAGGACCTCCATGATGTGGTCCAGCTCGTTCAGGTCCATGAGGCACGACTGGAGGCTTCCAGCCGAGGAATGGCCGAGCGGGCGCAGCTTCATGTCCTCGTCCCACCAGAGCGAGGACGTGACGGGCCACAGGGAGCCCGCCGCCCAGGCTGAGAGCAGGTCCGAGCTCTCGTACATGGACGTGTCGATGTCCTCAAAGATGTCGTCCAGGGCCAGGTCACTGAGATAACCGCCGGCGCTTCCCGCGTCGCTAGGAGTGTTACTGACTGCGGTGGGCAGAGGTTTCTGCTGCTCGGCGTCCTGAGAGGCGGTCTCTGGAGACGCTGGGGGGGACAGAGAAAGGCTCTCCATGTCCCCCTCCGCACACCCCGAGCACGTCACTGACATGTCGTCCGTAAGAAGGTAGGAGTCCGGATCCACGCCGTGGAGGAGAACCTCTGGGGTGCAGGTTCCGGTCCCGTCGCTCCGCATCTCCTCCTGGATCTGCCTCAGGGTGTTGATGAGCAGCACCGAGCGCCGCAGGCTGAGCTCCACGCCGGCCTGGTAGTGCTGCAGCTTCTCCACACAGAGGCTGAGCACCAGCTGACGCTGCTGCAGGCGGCTCATGGACGGATCGTGGCCTCCACCCGCCGCCAGGTTCTGCCTCTTCTCCTCTGACACTGCGGCGCCAGGGAGCAGCTCCAGCTCCTCCAGGCAGCTCCACTTCCTCTTCACGCCGCGACCCAACATTGACCTACAGCAGCAGAGAAGGACGTCAGGTTTCACACCAACGTACATCAGCACCAGTGACACGTCACCGTGTGAATGACCAGAGACCTGCGAAGCTCCACCTCCACCCCCCCAACAGGAAATGACCAGAGACCTGCGAAGCTCCACCTCAACCCCCCCAACAGGAAATGACATGTCACCGTGTGAAAGACAAGAGACTTGCATAGCTCCACCTCCACCCCCCCCAACAGGAAATGACATGTCACCGTGTGAATGACCAGAGACCTGCGAAGCTCCACCTCCACCCCCCAACAGGAAATGACCAGAGACCTGCAAAGCTCCACCTCCACCCCCCCCCTCAAGGCAGGATGGATGGATGTTTTCTTCAAGAATCTCCAAGAGAAAAACCCTCCGACAAAAACAGAAATGCAAACGGATTCAGGGTTTCTGATGCTAACCTCGGCGTCTTTAGCCGACAGAAACGGTGTTTCATGTGAACGTTAACAGAGGTGACGTGGTCAAACCCTTGCCGCCGTCGCGGTCCGTCTGAATGAAGCTGGTAGGTGAAGTAAGAACACACATGCTAATGATTGGGTCCCTCCTTGGAGCTGAAGGCTGGAATGGAGGAGACCCCCCTTGTGAGTCATAGGGGTGTCATAGACGGACAGACGACCGGATGGATGGATGGATGGATGGATGGATGGATGGATGGATGGATGGATGGATGGATGGATGGATGGATGGATGGATGGATGGATGGATGGATGGATGGATGGATGGATGGTGTTATGTCATCCAACCAGAACACACAGCAGAGCTCTGCTTCTTCCTCTGAAACACTGATAGTAAGTTGGAAGGTTTGAAGCAGAAACCCTTTCCTCTCTTTGTGTCTGTCGTCTAGTTTTACTTCCTATTAAATCACGTGATTCTTTCGCTACTGGAGGAAGAAGAAAACGGATCAGATCAGGTGTTTTTTCGTGTCTCAGGTAAAATCACCTGCAGAAAGAGATGTTCCAGCATTTTCTCCAACCACCAGAAACCACACAAATACCAGAACCATCACCTTCTGGGCCCGTGGAGGCTACAGGTGAGCGGGGGGCGGGGCCTAACCCTGAACGTGACAGAGGTCTCCCAAACAGTTTTTTTTTTTTTTTTTTCAATTCTTCAATTAAGATCTGTGGAACACACGTTCCCGGGCATAGAGTCGGACACCTCTGACTCACTTCCAGACAGCCTCCAGGCGGACCGGGTTTACTCATTCGAACGGACCCAGATAACCCGAACTGGACCCCGCGAGTCCCGCTAACTTTGGTTTCTCGGACTTTATTAACGCATTTAAGCGTAAAGAAGAAAACCAACAAACTCGGTAGATGTTTCACGGAGTTCCTCAACTCGCTCTGCTTCAGCCCGGTAACTAAACGGGAGCAGATCTGCTCTACGGTACTGCCTGTGCTCAGGACGCCCCGGGAACACTGCGGACCCGCTTCCCGGTTCACCTCTTCAATGACCAAAACGTTGGTTCCGACCGAACCCAAGTTCTAACAACAAACTTGGCTAACATATTTCGCTGAAGTGCGCAAAACGGTGACAAAAACAAACCTTGCGTGTCCTTGGAAAGTGTCATGAGGTGAATAAATCCCCCGTGTCCCGCTTTGCTGCCCCGCCGCTGCGTTCCGTAGTACGGAGATCCGGAGCGAGGAATGTACTGTCCATCCGCGGCGGCGGGGGGAGGCGGCGGAACAGCCGGGCGGAGGGAGGGACAGACACAGGGAAGCCTCGGCCGGGGGGCTCGCGCTAAAACGTGATTGGACAGTTCATCTGTCAATCAACCCTCTACCTCCGCTGCTCACGGGGCAGCGAATGTGCGCCAGTTTGGCGAACTGAAGCTGCATTCATGTGCACCTCGTAAATTTGGATTCTTATAAAATGTGATTTAATCGTCAGAAATGTAATGTATCTGTAGATCCATGATATATTTTTACTTTACTACTTCATTGTATGTTCTCCTTAGCTTTTCACCTGACTTACTTAGTTTATTTACAACCTGACAGAAAAAGAGGTTGTAGTTGGTTGTTAAAACTATCATGTTTTTCAGCCCATGCCCATTTTAACATTTAAATGATGCATTTAAAATCTGGAGACACACGTGTTTTTTTGTCTTGATAGAAAAGGCTAACAATAAATTACACCCATCCAGTACAAAATGTTAACTGATAAGTAAAAGTCTATCAACTACTCATTTTACTTATTTTACAAATCTTGATTGAACTTCAATTTTCTCTTAAAAAAATAAATAAATACAAAATAAAAAACTGTTACCCATTGCTCAGTCCTGAGGAAAAACACCTGACTGGGGGAGGAAGAGGAACTCAGAGCTTTGAGTTTGAGGGTGACCTTTGACATTTTTCTTGGTGAAACCTCACTTCTGACTGCACGAGGTGCCAGAACAACAGATAAGACCAAATTTGACCCAAGTCAGTTGTATTTAAGACAGTTTTCAGACAAAACATGTTTTCTTATGACTTAAAATATTACTTTGGGTCAAATAATGGACTGAGAGGCCAGACTTGAATGTCTACAGCTAGAAATACACATGTATAGGGAATCATGAATATTAGAACTTCCACAAATAATGACTTATTAAAGTATCTCATAAGTGATTGTCTGGTCAAACTGTATATTCACTAGGAATAAGATAGCTTAAAGTGTACTGTTATATCAGCGTTAGAAATATCTAGAAGATTCACGGAATTTCCCTGTGTACGTGAATGCAGCATTTTAAAGGGACAGATGACTCAGAAGAGAGGAGGAAATACGTGACCGGAAAACCGGGGATGCCATACACCAAATAAGGCAGTTCACAGCTTCGCCATTATTTCTGATCGCGTTTTCCTCCCACTTCATCGTGTACTGACAGTCAGTAAAAAATACAAAGTACATTTTTGTTAAGTAGAATATATCACACATCTGGAAAGTGCCTTTCATTTCTGCATGGTGTCACATTGGTCTGAAATGTGCATATTTGAAATGACCACACTTTAGTGAGAGAATTGTTCCTGTGAGAGTTCAGCCCAACCATGTCCACTTCTGTCAATCAGCTTTTTCTTTCTCTAGTTTTGAGCTTCTGCTACCTACAGGTGTTAAGCACACACCTGTGCGGCAGTACCAATGAGCATGAACTCTGGCCTGTAAGGCTTCCTCTGCTGCGATGTAAACATTGACTGTAGATGAGAACTGGACTGAGTGGCGCCTGTATTCTGAAAAAATGGCGTCCACCAAATGTCTTTGATGTTCACCGTGTGACTGGACGAGAATGCCTGACAGCAAGGAATACCCAATGAATGACTGTCTATATTAAGAACTGGAGCTATTTTTTTTCACTATGCGGACGCCGCCATGTCGGAGCCACACGTCAGCATGAGCAGTGATAGGTCCAAGTCCGTCTGAGTCACTATTTATTTGACAGCCACTCTGGCCAATAAGGAGGGAAGGCCACACCCCTATCACTTAAAAATAGGGTACACTAAATCTGCTAATCAAACATTTCCAATGTTTGATTATGTGACCACATATTTTTATTGAGGCATCTGACCGGCCATTGAATAACTTAAATAACTTTTGGCTGCAGAAAAAAAATATGAGAAGAACATATGGCATTCCCTGTTTGGAACACCAAAGGGGAGGAATAACTCCGTCCAGTTCTCATATACCGTCAATGGGAATACCCCAAACTCCACCCATTTTCTACGAATAGACAATATACAGACTGTTTTCCAAAAAAATTAGGAATAAAATCAAACATTCATTGAATGTAAATTTAGGGCAGAATGTTTTCTTATTTCAATTATTTGCATATTTTTTTCACAAATTGGAGTTCCAGCCTGAAACCTACAAAAATAGAATAAAAAAAAAAATTAGAAATCTGCCCAAAATCTTCTGGACATGAATGTTTTAAACTGAGTTCCACCAACTTATCATCTACTAAACTCAAAGCACACGTTCCCCATGAGTCATAAAACCGTCTCAGTTATGGGGACATCTATCCAGAAGACCATCACTGACCCCTCCATCTACTTAAACCACTAAAGTTCCTAGCTAAGGAGGCTGTTCACGGAGCACCGTGTCCAAGCAGATCAACAGAAAGTGTGATGGAAGGACAAAATGTGTCCGGAGAAGATGCAGCAGTAACATAGACGACTGAGGACTTCAGCAGAAACACGACAGCAGAAGATGAAGAAAAGAATTAAGGAAAGCGAGCAGCTGCTAACGGAAAGGAATGCCCTTAATACCAGAAGTGACGCAAAAGCTTTGCCTTGCTCAACATTGTTGTCATTTTATTGTATTAATACAATTTAAAAAATGCTTTTGGACAGTTTCATGTATTTATAATGTCCAGATAAAGAAAATAGTAATAAAAAAACTTTAGAAAATCATACCCGATTGGTTTTATATGACGTCCCTTTCTGTTAGAAGCCGTGTCTCCTCTTTTGCTGTTGTGTTTCAGTATTTGTTTGTTTGTACTGGGATTTATTGTTGTTGTATCTTTAATGTAAGTGTGTCTTGCACCTCTCGGCCACCATATAATAGTTTCATTGTGTCATGAACTATATGCAAAAGAGCAATTATTTTAAATTATGTTAAAGAGTAAATATTGAACTATTTACTAGTGTGTGTTTGATGTATCTTTGTATAGATTCTTATTTTTTGCATAATTTCTGCTTTGATTGCAAGAAAGAATCCATTTTCTATTCCAAAGGTGATTTTTTCTTAAAAAAAATAAAGATTTCTTACACTAATCAATAAACGTCTTTTTTAGGAAATAATAAAAAGTTGATTCTGATGGGGTCCAGGAAGAGAACAGGTCAAGACTTTGATAGTAGAGAGGATTGACCTGGCCCTGGCCCTGGACATGGCCCTGGACCTGGCCCTGGACCTGGCCCTGGACCTGGCCCTGGCCCTGGACTTAAATCTGGACCGTGATCCTGAGCGAACCCCAATGAACATTTATGGGACCCACAAGTAACCCTTGTGCTATCCTAGGCACTTTAACATTTGGGAGTTGGGTCATCTAGACCCACTAGACAGTGCTCTGAACCTTTTTTCTTCAATGATTTGTGATCTTCACTGGTGTCCATGGATTACATGAAATCTTTCCACCTTTATCCACCTTTGTCATGGTAGGGAGAACACGTCTATGTAAGGGTGGGGTCATCTAAGATAGCACAAAGGATAAATGGGATGCGTAACCACCATGAGGGGGGGGATCCAAGCTGCTGTGGGCGTGCATGGTTCTTCCATTCTAAATAAATCTGTCTTTTCTCCTCAAACTTCAATTACCCAGCAGCCAGTGGGGGAATGAGCAGCTTAAAGAGACAGGCGGTGTTCTCTGCTGCTGAACCCACTGATGAACGCTGCTTTCAAATATGCCAGCATTTAGAAGACAATAAACAGGATTTTCGAGGGTTAGTGTTAAATTAGTCCGTCTTAAACTCTTTGCAAACAAAAGCTTTTGTTAACTACATTTGGGTTTTTTTCAAACCCCCTGTCTTGTCAGTTTGACCCCTGAGGCCTGTTCACTAAGATGAAAAAGGTTGTTCAACACTTTCAATCTCCAAATAACTGTTTACAGACACGTGGGGCTTTCGACACATTGTGTTGTGTCAAAGTTGTCATTTTAGTGCATTTGTATTCCTGCATGAATTTCCTCCAGAAATGTGTTTTTGTTTCCTCGTCGTGCCTGTTAGAAAACCTCTCCGTCTCTTTCCTGCTGACTCACCCAGAGGCCATTAATCTTTAACTATCCTAACCCATTCTGGGCAGCAGGCCAGCTTGCAGCGTAAGCTAGATTGGAGGAATAACTACCTGTAGAAATGTCAGACAAGATGTTAGGAGAGTTTATTTGATCACCTGCAGGTTTAGGATCTGGAAGGTCCCTGCTCATGAACCTGGAGCGCTGGTTGGGCTGAATGGGTTCGATCTGTCGTAGTGGTTTAGCGTGATTTCACCATGATTATCTGATGTTGAACCTCAGCATCAACATGTGGGAACACGTGAGGACAAAGGTCTCACGGCAGTGTCACTCCTGAAACTTCGCTTTGAACTCGACCAAAACCACTCGGCTCAATGGAAAAAAATATCAAGAAACTGTGCCTGAAAATAGCCAAACTGCAGGAAGACATCGAACAAACACTGTAGTTTTGCAGCACAACAGTGTAGTGCAAGAAAAAAATTCCACCAAGGATCCAAACTCGCCCTCCGGTCATCTGATGATCTGATGATGATGAAGTTTTTAGACTAAAGCCTAAAAATTGGTGTAGTTTTCTAGGGCACAGTTTCTGCAGAGCGGCAGGAGTTCATTAGAAATTCAACCCTGAGTTGTGGGCGGGAACGTTGGCATAGAACAACCCTGCCCCCCTTCCAGTTAACCATGACAAGAAGTTCTCTATTTGCACTCTTTCCCACTAGCTTACAGCCCTTCACATCCCCAATCTAACTTTAGCGGTGCAACAAAAAAGGCGAGCAGTGGCAGTTTTTGATATAGTCAACATGGGCGGTCGCCCAGGGCGGCATTTTCAAAGGGGGCGGCACGGACGAGGGGAAAAAAATCCTTCAGTATTTTATTTCTGTAATATAAATAGCGGAGCACCTCCGTTCTCGTTATCTGTTTTTAATGTTAAAGGGCGCCCTCTGCTGCACAACACTGACATTTGCGCCCTCACCTCTTGGCTGTAGTCTTTGGAACATAAGTCAAAAAATGCAAACCAGTACTTTAAAAAAATTTGTGGAGAATCAATAAAAAGAAGATGGTTGGTGTACTCGGGGGTTCTTGTGTTTCTGCTCCAAACTTTTTTCCAAAAAGAAAATTAGTTTAACAAACTCTGGATTTTAAGCTTGACGGCATGCCAGGTTTTTGATCACCTCACATGACAATAGATCACATCTACTGCATGAAAACTTGGAAAGAATCAACTGTAAGGATAAAAAAAGTGTAAGATTATCAAAACATTCCTAAGATCGTCCATGGCTCAGGATCGGGGTTCTGGTTTGATAGTTATAATCACAAACCACACCATAGCTGAGAAACTAATATTTCAGGATTTGATTGATGACTTTTCCTCATATTTCGTTTCTACTAAGAGAAGTCGACCAAGTTCATAGTGTAAACTATCAGTTTTATTTATGTAGCCCAATATTACAGCAACAGTTGTCTCAATGGGCTTCAAGTGCCACTAGTTGTATTTAGTTTTTTAAAATCTAATGGTCATTTGAAACCTCAAGCAAACACGTGTGATGTTATCCTTGTAAGACTTATTACTTTCAGTATTTTTATAACATTTTTTTATTTTATTTGGTAAATATTTGAACAATAAAGTAAACCATGATAAGCAATTGTACTTTTCTGGGTCATAATTGGGGGGGTCCCGAGGGGCGCTACTGGTGTGGCTCGCCCAGGGCGTCATTTGTGCCAGAACCGCCACTGAAGGAGAGTAATACCAGATCTATCCATCCGTCCAGTTCTGATCCAGATTCCATCTCAGACGAGGAAAACAGACGTTCACGGATCAGCTGGATAATCAGAAAGGGGCGGAGCCAGGAGCCGTAGTACCTCATACGTCTCAACTACGAGCTTTTTCACGTTTGTTCCTGATTTACAACGGTTTAATTTAAAAAAAAAAAACACAGAAATGCTCGTAATAAATGTACTCCATCGTCAGAAGAACATGTTAAAAACATTGGAGTGGGTGTTTAAAGTCAGCGGAACGCTGAGGCAGACGCCTTTATTCCCGTTAACAGAGCTGCTAGAACTCCATCTTTCCATCCATCTGCAGAAACGGTTGAACCCCTTCCAGGGTCACAGGAGGCCGCTATTGGGCGAGGGCGGGGGTCACCCAACACCCAACCCCATTACAGACGTGAAGGCCAGGCTCCGCCTGACGCAGGCGAAACATCAAAGAAAAGAAGGCATTTGAATTGTTACATCTTTTATTATAAAAAAATATTTACAAAGATGCTACAATGTTTGATATAAAAATGCATACATTTTACAACGATACTTAGTCTTTGAAGTTCTAGCTCCCATTCAGACTAGAATGACATCCTTCAGGAGTGTTGTGGTACGGTATTAAGCATGTCGTAATACTGTATTGTCATCAATACATTTCATCTGCCTGAGTTATTGATTTCGGAACAAATTTGAGAAAAATGCATCTGATTTTGAACCCATTTAGGACAAAGGCAACTGTTTGCATAAAAAGGACCTTTGAGTCATAGACAGTCGTTCTAAAAACACGTATGACAGAGCTGCATAGTCGTCTGAAGAGTGACCCGGTTGTATCGAAAACCAAAATAAATAGCTACTGCATTTAAAAAAGGAGGCTGTAATTTGGAAATACGTGATTTGACCTATGCCTGGAGTTTGAACTGACAAGTCAATATGGCATGTCTGTACCTGGATAAAATAAATACAATAAATAAAACAATAAATTAGATGGGTTGAAACACAGAATTCTTCATTTGCAGTAACAAATGATACAAAGAAATATGGCTTCTTGATGCAGTTATCACCCAGATGTTTTAGGAAAAAGCTGCTCCTGATTGGTTCATTGGATCCGTGTATAAAAAGCAGAGCGGAGAAATGTAAATACTGTGAACAGACGCGGCGCGGTGCTAACCAACGCTGGGTTGGAGGTTCGATTCCGTGCTCTGCGTAAAGCTTTTTTTTTTTTCTCCAAACGCTGCCTCAGAAGTGTAAGGACGCCGCTAGGGACGCCTTTTATAGTCGACTCGCAATGCCAAACCGTGGGAAGACGCCGTCCGAGTCTGGCTACATTAAAAAAAAATCTCCGGAGGGAAAAATAATATCAAATGACGTCTGCAAAAACCCCACCCCGCTGTATTATGCAAAAAAATATATTTCTATATACATGTACGTACATATACATATATTCCATTCATAGTTGCTCAAATCTCTAGGAAAATATGCATTAATTCATAGATTTGGATTTACACTTTGTTCTGGTCTGGGATGCGTGTAGTGTGATGACCTCCTCCTGTCCGTGTCACAATAAATAGAGCTGAACGTAAAGGCAGACGGCGTGACCGCCGGGAGCTGACGGTCCACCTCAAAAACATGGAAAGTACGTGTAAAAAAAGAAAAAGGACGCGTGGCGGTACGGGAATGGTCTCTGCCTCGTCACAGACGTGGAGTTTGGCAGCAAAGGAGGAAACCGCTCCCGGACCAGGAGGGCCTGTGGAGGTACCACTCCGGACGGACCGCCACGAGCCCGGCGCCTCTGAACACCCCTCCCGGACCAGGGTTGGTTTCCCGCTTCGCGAACCTCCAACATTCTATAGAAATCCCACGAGAGCGCGTGCACATGGCGTGTGCATAGTCTGAGAGGAGTCTGTAGGGTCACTGGAGACCGTCTGGGTTTCAGGAGCCCACGATGATCTCCATGATGTGGTCCAGTTCGTTCAGGTCGGACCTGCAGCTGGCGCTGGAGCTCAGGGCTGTGGGCGCATGGGAGGACAGGCTCTCCAGCAAATCGTAAGGCCCCATTTTGGGGGTGCTCTGCATGCCCGTCAGCACCGTATCCAGGTCGTAGTAGGAAGGGTCCACGTCCGAAAACAGCTCCTCCAGCGCCGGGTCAGGAGGCGGGGCCGGATGCTTGATCTCAAACGTCCCAAAGACCTGCTCACCTGTCCTGGAGTCTGCACTTAGGTGGTCACGGTCAGCTTCATCTGCCTCCGACATGCACTCCTCGCTGTCCTCCTCCTCCTCATCCTCCTCCTCCTCCTCTTCTTCCTCTTCCTCCTCCTCCTCCTCTTCACAGTCCCCATCCTCGTCTTCCTCGTCCCAGCAGGGGTCCATGCCAAAGGGCCCTGCCAGGTAAGAGCTGGAGGACAGCTGGGGGGACAGAGTGGACATGGTGACCTCGGTCTCCACCTCCCCCTCCATCACCACCTCCTCTGAGTGGTAACCCTCCTCCAGACCGACCACTGGAAACGGCTTTGGGCTCTGCCCGGCCTGAGCCCCCGGTTCGGTCTGCCGGCACAGCACCTCCGTGGCCACCAGGCGGTCAGCGGGGCACTGGGCGGCCGCCAGCGCCTGGGTCATTATCTGCCAGGTGCCGTCCTGGGTCATCTCCTCCTGGATCTGCCGCACCGTGTTGGCTATGAGCACCGAGCGGCACAGGTTTGGCTCCACCAGCATGTGACAGAGCTGCAGCTTGATCAGCGACATGTCGAGCAGCGACTGCCTCTGCAGGCTGTACGAGGACGACAGCGTCCGAGCCGCTGGGGGCGGGGCCGCCGGGCCCGGGTCCCCGCTGGAAGCCGGCTCCTCGGCCGGGTCGGAGAACTTGCGCTTGGTGCCCTTTGGGAACATGTTGGGTCTCTGCTGGGAGGGCGAGGAAAGACAAACACGGTGAGACAGGAAATCCACGGCAGCGCCACAAATACTGCCACAAACAAACATGGACAGTCTGACTAACTACTACAGTGACAAAGTAAGTGCAGTGTACTTATTTATGTGAATGAATGTTGCATGAAGGCTAGTGTGAACGTCAGGTAGGTAAGACTACAAGCTGCTGAGAGGCAGCAGTGATTTACAAATGAACTCTGAGCTACAGTAGAATGCTTGGTTGTAGTTGTTTTGTCTTAAGGTTTGCTCTACCTTTCCTGTTGAGAGGCACAGGCAATAGAAACGCAGCGTGGTCCCGGCTGCAGCGCTTCAAGTACGTTTGTACGAGCGACAAGCAGCTTTTGTTCACCACCAGTTCTGCCCATTTTAGGCCAGCCTGAAGCAAGACTCCTGCTGGGCGAACAACCACACTTTTAACAGACCGCCGAGCCCCCCGAAAATAGCAAGGTTACCAACTAAAGGTGGACGCTGCATCCAAATAAAGGACAGACTACAGACACCTCTGTCAAAAAACAGAAAGAGCACTCAGGTTACAGGAGCAGAGCACTTTGCTTCCCCTGTACGGGGTTTACTCACAGGCACCTCCCATCAAGACAATCAATGCGGCGCTTTGAGGGATGAAAATCATCATGAAGACAAATGACATTTGCAATTTACATCACTGACACCCTCTAGTGTTAACAGGAAATATCTACGTTCATGGTCTACACATGTAGAACTTCAGAAACCAGAAACACAAGATTTTTTTCCTTGGGGAGCGGGGGAAAAGCAGACTCAGCGTCTTCACGTGACGGCGCTTCAGCACTTGCGTCTTACACAGAGACAACACCACAGTCCTGCCGCCATTAAAGCCGTCCCACTCCCCTAAACCAACAGGAGGGAACCGTGCGGCCGTGTCTCATCTGAGAAACCTGTGGGCGGGGCGTTCAAGTCAATGACGGCGTCCTCCGTTTACCCGCACAATCACAAAAAAGTGTCTGAGAACGGTGGCCTGAAAAGTACAACATTGGGGTTGACACACAGAGCAGTCAGTCCATCATTTCACAGACAGTGCAGAGTTCTGCAAAAAAACCTGAGAGGGTCTAGAAACCACCCCAGTGGTCCGCACCAACAAAGACAGTGAGAGGATAGAAACACTGGTGTTAAGGCCTTTCACTTGGACGCTGATCTGTAGCTTTTTGCCAGCATGTCGAGGGATTCAAGAAAAAAAATGCAATTAAACACGCACTGAAGAGCTAAGGTGACTTGGTCGTCGTTTAACAGAAGGAGCTACCTAAGAAACAGATGGGAACAAAAACAATTATTCCATCTTACCCTGATCCCTCAGAAGCATGCACTGCATAAGCACAACATTTAAGCCAATGAAAATCCGTAACCAGAGGCGGCACCCAAACGCTCAGGTGGTCTTACTCCGAGATCAAACACTTCGTGACAGGGGGGCAGAATGGGTAGGGGAGGGTCATTTAAGAAGGTCCCTGGAGATATAAAATACAAAAAGGGTAAAAAAAAAAACAGTTATGGACACAAGCATTTGTGATGTCCCCTGCCTCCTCAAAAGGAAAAACCTATGAAACGTGTACAGAAACAGGTGAGACGATCAGAGTTTACTACACAAATAAGACACTTTTGGACATCCTAAATGGGGTTTTTCTGCAGCCAACACTTTGAAGTTCAGCATTTTGGGGTTAAATGTCAGACTGGTCCTGTTGAATAAAATAGAGCTTTTGCTGGGTTTTTTTTATAAGGACTGAGCCGTGGCAGCAGGCGGTGTGTCTGTTCACATTCAGTCACCACACGTTTACCACGTTTTAATCACAGTTTGCAGTTTTCTCAGTGATTTCACATTTAAAATGTCTAAAAAGAAGAAAAAAAAATATATGAAAAAATATATAAATTTAGATTTTATGGGTAAAAAAAGATCTGAATATCAAAGTGTTACTGACATAACTGACTTACAAATACAAAATGTTCAGTTCCTTTATTTATAAAAAAAACCTGGTTGTACAACTGACTGTATAAGAGAACTGGACCGAGCAGCCCCTTCCCCTCTGGCATTCCAAACAGGAAGTACCTGCTGGCTCCAAGAAGCCAAAATCCCACAGACTTCCAGAGGGAAACAGCTGTTACTTAGTCATACTATTGGTCAGAAGAACCGTTCTGGCTCTCATACTTTTTTTTCTTTTTAAAGTTCCTAATAATCCTCAATTTTTCTACATGATATGGTAGGGGTGTGGCTTCCAACGAGCTGACTCCTGATTGGTGAGAGTGATTGCTATATAAACATCGACTCAGACCGACCAATCACTGCTCACTGACAATATCTGGTTCCAACATGGTGATGTCTGTATTGCCTAAAATGGCGACTGAATTGACTTCATTTGGCTATAAGAAAAGCGTTTTCTGAGGATGATGTCACACTCACTCAGTCCAGTTCTTGGATAAAGTCAATGGCTCGTCCTGAACGTGACAATGGTCCCATTTTTATAAGTATGAAATTCGGGCCAGTCTACCAGTTCTTTTTCCCAATGAAAGCTGATTTGCTGTGGTGCCCCCTAATGGGATGTTCCAAAAGGTGAACTAATGAAAATAGTTAGTCATCTCATTAAAGAAATGGACCTGGTGTAGCATGGGTGACACACGGGAGTTGGGCTTATCCATTTGGTTTTAAAGGGTCTATGTCCTTCTTTTCTTAAGGCTTTTTAAAGTAAACTATATCCATATTTATGATCATATATTACCTTTGGGACACTATTTTCACAGCTTATTTTCCTACTAGGATGTAAGACGACTCGATCACTCAGGCTCCGCCTTTTTTTCCCCTGTGGGTGCCACCCATTTTATGACATCATCCTAGAGCCGGCCTCAGCAGAGCGTCAAACATCTGAACTTTTGCAAAGATGGATGTTTATAAAAAAAATGAAATTGTTTAGCCGATCACCACTAGCTTCACTGAGAAAGTGGGTGTGTCTTTTAGCCTGGAGGCGGAGTTGGAAGCTCAGACTCTTCCTGTAAGGGGCGGGTCCTCACTTTGTGATGTCACAAAGTGAGGACCCACTTGTTTTCATGGATTGGGAGGGGCCGGGGCTCAGAGATCTGGTTTTTAGAGGAATACTCAGAAATGAGTGAATGGATCAAAAAGCCACTTTAGGGTTGTTTTTGTGAGGAATTAACTTTAAAATACACTAAAAAGCATTCATTAAGCATGATATAAGCCCTTTAAATTGTGGGAAAATAAAACATTCAAATTAACACATTTGATAATTATAGTAATTGCCAAATAAATCGATTTGTTCTAAGTTGATTTCACTTCCTAATAATGTAAAACAAAATGTGTCTAGACGTGTCATGTTTTCAACGTTTAAATTTATAACATGTCGACTGTTTTTAGAAGAATATTTGCTAATCAAGTTCTTCCATTTGCACCAGAAGGTTCCAAAAATGCAGTTGTATTGATTTTTACATTTTTTTGTCTGCTATAAATGCTCAATTGTTCTAAGTGGACGTGTATATAATGAAACCTCCACATAAGGATGTAATCTTGTGTTTCATGATATATTTGCACTGACTTTGTTATTTTGTCTGTGTAGAGACAGATGTGAACAGACACCCGGAAATGCCTCCTTTCACGTCCAGAAACGAAGATACGTTTCGTTTTTGGAGGTGATTTCTGTGTAAACAGAGAAGACTTAGAGCTGGGGCCAAACAAAATGCAGCCGCGCTTTACGTCAATGGCTGCTACCGGGGCCCATCCCCCACCGCGGAGAGAAAAGGCAGCGGCACTTTCACAGCCCGCGCCGCCTAATCAATTAAAACCACCGTCCGCGCGCCCCACAACGCGGTCGGTTCCCCTCCGTCAACCAAGCTCTGGTACCGAACGCCAAGTACGGCGGCGGGAGTGGTGGGGTAAAGAGCCGCCGGTGGCGCCGCCGCCGCACGCTTTGTCTTTCCAGCGGCCGACAATGAGGCCATTTTGCGCTGGCGGCTAACTGCTAGCCGGCTAGCCGCGGCGCTACTCTGAATGCGGTCTGTGGACTGGCGCCGGATAACCGTCCCCAAATGGTCACAAGCGGGCCTTTCGCGGCGGAATCGAACATATGTCAGTTTCTCTGGCCCTGTTCGGTCCTCTTTATAACGTGTAAACTAGCAAGCGGAAAGCTAGTACGCCTCGAACGCCCACCCTCCCTCCCTCCGCGGTCCTTCCTCCTTTCTCAAAAACAGGAGTTTTCGCGGCGGACGTGAACTAAACCTCCCCGACGGTCCCCATGAGGCCCGGCTGTAAAAACACGGCGGCCGCACTCACCTCGTTTCTGCCTTATTTTATTCCTGTCTCGGTCATAGGATCGACGACAGGGAGAGCGGAGATCGGGTTCAGATGAGATCATTCATGCCACGGCTTCAAAACTGAAGCGGCTCCGTCCTGCTGCTGCGGAGCGGAGCGGAGGAAGGGAGGGGGAGGGGACCCAGCCAGCCATATGCCGGCCTGCGCCGCGCTCATCATCTGTCTGCCCCGCTCCGAAACACGCAAAAACACGCAATACGCGGCGGGACGGCGACACAGGTTCACTAAAACGACAGGCGCACGCACGCGCAAAGGGCGCAAAACAACATTTGTGTAAAGAACGTCGGCAGAAGGATGAAAAGTGTGTAAAAGACGTGATCCATATGTATGTTTAAAAGAAATTTGACACAATAACAACGTTCATGCTCTATTTTTTGTGATTTAAGAACATCTGTTACTAGGGGGAGTAGATTAATTTTAATAACGATATGATTATTTGTGGTTGACAATATCAATATCGGTTCTGTTTGATCGATCCGATTCTCTGACCTAAAATGGATCCAGATCATCTTCATCCAAACTTCCAGCAGTGAGACTCAGACAGAAATTCCTGCTACTGAACAGTGAAGTTTTCCAGATTCTTGGATTTCTTCCAGATCATCAAGTTTAAATGAAATATGTGTCCAAACAAACCAGTCAACTAGACTAAATGTCAAATCCATTCACATGTTAGTTTCCTAAAGTTCCGCCCACTCCCAGCCAGCAAGGCCAAGTGGGACCTATATGGTTTAAAAGTGGGCAGAAAATGTGGCCCCACCTATGTTTGCCCATGTTGGCTTCAGTGGACAGCTCGGCAACTGGCTAGTGTAGCGGAAGGGGAATCGGCCGATGAGGCTGGCAGGACACCACAAACAGGAAAGGTCTTTGAACCCAACGCTCCGATCAAGATCGCAGATGGAAACCCCACGTTGTTCGATCCCGTGGGACGTGGATTGCGTTCGGAGGCCAGCGGGTGTCAGGACCTCTACTCATTGCGTCTCTTAGGAGCTGTCTGCGTTTGGCGGGAGATGAACCTCCAGGTGGCTTTCTCTCTTGGTCCAAGAAGCAGCAACAGGGCGAGGATTTTTACCGCTGAGTGGAGAATCAGCTACCAGGACTTTGTCAGACGTTGGAACTGACAGGACATGGAAGCGGTTGGAGAGGGTGAAGCCTTCACGGTCCGAGGCTTCCTTCCTTCTTGCAACCATAGCTCTGAACAGCAGTGGACGGTGTCCCGGTACCAAGTGCATTGACTGTGTTTACACATGGTGTTTGTTATGTACAGAAAGAGCACATAAGTCCAACATCAACAGTGACAGTGTTTCAGAGCCTAGACTGTGCGGCGAGTTGAGCCCACGCGCAGTCTTAAGGGAGGAGTCCAGCCTTCCGGGACTATTTCTCTGATGATAAGGAGTCTGTGGTATATACATACATAAAGCATATAAATTTGTGTTTGGGATTCATATGTTCAATTTTTTTTTGTACTCACACAACCCTGTGGTTGCATTACATTCATTCACTCATTCACATCATTTCATTACATCTGTCACCTCTAACACATGTAATGTCGCTTTCCCATCCATCCATTTCTTCAAACATTCATATTCACACCTAAATGTCTATTTTTAGTCACCAATAATACATAAACGTATTGAACAGAAACATTGATAAACTATTACATTTTTTAGGGGAAACCTGAGCATCACAGACATTACACATAGAAAAAGGCTTTAAGGTCTTTATCTTATCACAATAAACTACAATATTGATAAATCTTGGCATGTTTTTTAAGGAGGAATCTGAGCACCAGGAGAAAACCCAAGCAAATTAAACATGAATAAATTAAAAAATGTTTTTGTTGTGGTGTGTATTTGTAAAAGATACACCATATATTGGTTATCATTGATTTATTGGATGGATGGACAGATGGATCTGGTTGGATCGGAGGAGTAAAAATCGACTCAATTGATTTATCGTTATGCCAATCGTTACGCTACATAAATGTGATCCATCTTTATATTTTAAAAGGGTTACCGTTTGTGCGACAAAGACATATATGCTCATTGTTTTACGTATTTTAAAAAATGGTTTTAAAACAACTGTTCCAGCTAGTTAAAAAATGTCAGAATGATTTGTGCATTGTTATTATACAATAACTGAAAAACTGTGATTTTGTTTAAAGCTATTACTAAGGTACCTCAAAAATAAAACACCCACTCTGATGAAAATTTGTGTTTTTAGTGTTTTAAACATTCTTGTAGTAATTGTCACGCGGTGGAGGACATATACAAAGAAAATAAAGCTCAGAGTGCATTTCTGAGTACTCCTTTATTCAAATGGTTGTGAATCAGGAGCAGATGAATAAATGCAGCTGGAAAAAGATCTTATTTGTGACGTAGGACATACGCTGGGAGTGTCACAAGTTCCCTGCCCCGCTCCATTCTGATGCATCCACTTGTAGGCGACTTGATCCATCCTAAAAAGACAGCTGGAAACACGTTCACAACGGCACAATGGATCAGAAGGTGATTGGAGTGGGTGGTGGGATTTTAACACTTAAATAAGTTAAACCACTAACATTCCTTTTTTTTTTTTACAAGTGATTCCTGTTTTCTTAATTCCTAAATAAATTCATCTCTCTTGTTTAACTTTAACACCCTCCAGCGGTTTATGCAAAGGACTGCAGTGAAGAACACATGACAGTGTGCTGAAAATATATAGATTCTGCAATCAGCATTTTTTTATTTGTCTCATCCCACGGTAAAACTTTAATTTCTGCCTTTCCTTGGATGAGATCGGAGACCTTTTTGGACGTGGACACAGAAGGTGTGCAGTAAAGTTAGGCCTTCATCGCTGGTCTTTTGCTTCAACCTACAATATTTTCTGGTTCCAAGCTGGAAAAAAAAAGCATGTCAGACAGTTTCTAAATGCCAGAACATGGTATATGATATAAAAGTCACATCTGAAAATGGTTATTTGGCAATACTTTTTGAGGTGTCTCACCAAATTTGGAATAAAAAATGTCAATAAATTCTACTCTGATCAACATGAAGTCAAAACTCATCCATGCATTTGTTACATCTAGGCTGGGTTACTGTAACTCTTTGTTAGCAGCGTGTCCAAAGAGTTCCTTAAGAAGTCTCTGGCTTGTTCAGAATGCAGCAGCTAGATTGTCAGCAGGAACTAGCAGAAGAGATCACATCACTCCTGTGTTGGTTTTGCTCCATTGGCTCCCAGTTGATTCTAGAATCAAGTTCAAAATCCTCCTGTTAACCTATAAAGCCTTACATGGACTGGCCCCGTCCTATATCAAAGACTGCATAGTGCCTTACCACCCAAATACGACACTTCACACTAAATGCAGGACTGCTTGGGGTTCCTAGAATTAGTAAAAGTACGGTTGGAGGTAGAGCGTTTAGCCACCAAGCCCCTGCCTTATGGAATAAACTCCCAGCTCATGTAAGAGAGGCCGACTCAGTTTCTACATTCAAAGTTAGACTGAAAACATTCCTCTTAGTTTGGACAGGCTTATTGTCAGACTAGCTAGTATTCAGAGAATATTTAACTTAATGTGAATGTGTTTAAATTAAACTTAACAATAACAATAAAGTTGTTAGTAGGCTGCTAGAAGTTGAAGATGGGGTAACAATGGTGCACTGGGGTTCTGTCCTCTTTTCTCATCTACTTCTACCCTCCTTCTCTTCTCTATTCTTGATCATTATTCATCATTTAGTTCTCCATGCCTCTGTTTGGTCCAGTGTGATTCATGTACTGTCCCTCTTTCCCCTCCTGGTAAGTGGGAGTGCTTCCAGATTCCAGTTGGCTTATCCGTGCTCCTGTACCTGACCATGTACCTCGTCTCTACTACTGCTCCTACAACTGGCTGTGGATCATGTCTCCCAACTTCATCTGGATGAAGCTCGTCTGCTGGACTTTAAATATGTAGTTGTAGAGTTAGATAAGCTCATTCTTCTCTATGAGTTCTGGTGCATCGCCTGTCCGTCCTGGGGGAGGATCCCTCCTTTATGTGGGCACCCCTGAGGTTTCTTCGTTTTTTCCGGATTTTTTTTTTTTTTTAGGAGTTTTTCCTAACCGCGAAGGGGGTCTAAGGCAAGGGTCCCCAAATCTATATTACGGGGAATCCAGGTGACCCAAATGCAGGAACAAAGAAGCAAGTGGAGTGAGGAGAAATATTTAAAAGGAGCTTCAATGGCAGGTTGGTTGGAAAGCATGTAGGACACTGGCCTTTCAGGCCTGGTTTTGAGGACCCCTGGTCTAAGGGCATTGATATTAGTTTAGTTTAGTCAGTTTAGTTAAAGTTTAGTATTATCCTGTTGAATTCTATGCATTCATGATCCTTTTTGATTGCATGTTTACCTTACAATTACAATCACTGTTGTGATTTTGGGCTATACAAATAAAATTGTATTGAATTGAATTGAATTTTTAGGCTTAAATGCAGCTGTAAATGTTCCAGTAATGTTGTAAAAAGTTCTCCCCTTTTGGTTGTATTACAGTCACTCATTACTTTAAAAACTTGTGGCACTGACATCTCAATGAGAAGTCAGAGTTCCTTCGTTCAAAAAGTTATAAAACCATCCATGACGTTTATTTTCTAAACCTGTTTACTCTCCTCCCGGGTTGCTGGAGCCTTTCCCAGCTGCTGTCAGGTGAAGGCAGGGTACAGTCTGGATGGGTCACAAGTCCATCACTGGGCCACAAAGAGATGAAAACCACAAACACACACCTAAGGGAAAATTATAGTAATTAAATAACCTACAAAAAAAATAATTTTGGACTGTGGGCGGAAGCTGGAGTGCTCCGGGAAAGCCACCACGTGCACAAGGACAACATGCAAACTCCACATAGAAAGGCCCCATCTGGAATTTAAACATTGACTGTATATTAGACGCCCCTCCCCCCCTGGCGGTCCAAACAGGAAGTACCTGCCATCTCCAGGAAGCCAAAATCCCATAGACTTCTATAGAGAAACAGCTGTCACTCTGTCATTCTATTGGTCAGAAGAACCAGTCTGACTCTGATACCTTTTTTTAACATCTTGGTAATCATCATTTTAGTAGTTACCTTTTTTCATTATTGTAATGTATTCAAGTTATAAACTAACCAATGAGTTTGTGTCTGTAATTGTCATCATAAAATACACTTCAACTGTTAGAGACAGAACGTAAAAAAAATCCAGGAAATAACATTGTTTGAATTTAAAGAACTTATTTGTATGACTATGAAGAATCAATGACAATCAATAATTCTGTTCCTCACAGACCTGTTTATTCTTCTTTAAGAAGCTCTTCTATCCTCCACTGGTTACCTGTAATAATATCACCTGTTTGAACTGGTTGTCAGTATATAAGACACCTATCCACACCCTTAAACGTCCGACTGTAACCTCTCCACTAAGACTAGGACCAAAGAGCTGTCTGAGGACACCAGGGACTAGACTGTAGACCTGAACCGGACTGGGATGAACAGATCTACAATAAGCAGCAGCTTTGAGAGAAGAGATCAACTATTGGAGCGATTCTTAGAAAACGGAAGAAACACAAGATCACTGATAATCTTCCTCCACCTGGAGCTCCATGCAAAGACGTCATGTGGACAGAGGAGATCAAAACTCTGTGGTATAAACGCCACTCGCTGCGTTTGGAGGGGTAAGAATGCTAAGTTACATTCCAAGAACATCATACACACTGTGAAACATGGGGGTGGAAGTATAATGCTTTGGGACAGGAACCCTGATCCGTCTTAATGAAAGGATGAATGGGGTTATGTAGTGTGGAATTGTAGGAAAAATCCGGCGGGGCAAAAAAAAAATTCAACTGGATGTTCCAGCAGGACGATGATCCCAAACACATCACCCGGGCAACAAAGAATTTGCTTTGTAAAAAGCATTTTAGGGTAGTGGAGTGTTCTATCTTAAGTTCATCCACGGCTAAATGTTGCTACGCGTTAGCCTAATCCTAACCCTTCTTCCGGCTCCTTTCCGCCAAGAATAAACCACTGGCCGCAAGGATTAAAACACAACTAGCGAATACGCCCTTGACAATAATCATAGCATTGATGAAAGGCAGTTTAGAAGATCATCTCGCTCTACGCTGTGACTTTGTTTGTCTACAACGGAAATCACCATTTCTTCTCATGCTGCTGTACCGTAATATATCCGCACCAATCAATATCGGACCAACGTACCGACAATCAAATAGTGTGACGTCATCAGTATTAACACTTAGTGCAGGCCGAACAGTTAGGTACCTACAGCGGCATCAGCTCTGACTAGTCCATGTGTTTTTTCTTCTTCTTCTTTTTTCTCTTTTTAAGTCACTTTACGTTTTTCATCTTAATATATATTATTTCGTATTTTTGAAGTTTGATTCCCTGTTTAGAATGGATTTTGAAGAGAAGCAGAATTTCAATTTCCATGTATGTAAAAACATCATAGAGATTGACAATAAAGTTTACTTTGACTTTGACTAAATGTCTCCATATCAAGTGCCGTTAGCCGGGGGCAATGTTCCCTGTGCCCTTGCGCAATCGCACACTGCTTACACATTCTCAGCGCACCAGAAATTCTGTGCAGTGCGCAAAATAAAATGACATACAACCTACATACACAATAAACTGAACGGATCATTACCATGAATGATGGACATGGACTCGTGGTCGGCTGGGAACCGATCTGTATTTCCTTTCTTTCTCCTCTCCCCTGATCACAGAAATGCTCAAACAAGCTCATCTGTCCAATTCAGCTGCAAAATCACATAAGCTGTGCACACCCGATTTACAAGAGGACCTCGAAAAAAAGGAGAGCCTCTAAGTCTTGTGTGTATGCACAGACACATGAAAAATTAGAGGGAACATTCCAGCCACCGGACCACCATGGCGGGGGCTGACCAGCATAAAAAAAATTGCTGCACAGCCACCTTTCAAATTGCTGAAGAACTGGCATTTAGGCATATGTGACCGTAGCTTCAGCTATTTGTTTGACAAATATATGCAACCTTGAAAACTCTCAAAAAAGACTTTAAAGTTACTTTTCCAGCACCCGGATTCTTCTGCTCCCATTAGGAACCGAGTCTGACGAAGCACAAGTTCTGTGACTTTCCACCGCCTAAGCACTGTGTTCTGGCTCTCAAACCGGGTTCCCCACGAGCACCAACTTTTTCCTGGCCCAGACAGAAGAACCACTTCAGGTTGGTTTCATCAGGGTGCGGTTGCAGTCTTACATGGCTGCAAGAAGAACTTCAAAACGTCAAATGACTTTCTTCAGACCAGGGAAAAAAAGTTATCCCAAACCAGCGTTTTCTGTGGTCCTCCCATCAAATTCAGAATAAATGAGAGGAAGCCAATCAAACAAGGCCTGCAGTCTGTACATGTGATAACAACATGGTTAACCCTTGTGTCATCCTATGACCCCAACCTTACATTGACGTGTTCTCCCTACCATGACAAAGGTGGATAAAGGCCCGTACACACCGGGACAAATTTCGCGCGCGATATCCGCCGACGTTTAATGCCTCATGACTAAACAAAGGGCACCAATGTGAGTGTGCACACCGACGCGAAAAAACGCCACGCGTCAAAGCGTCACTTTTTAAAAAAACGCCTCGGGTTCGTTTTTTTGGTTTGACGCGCCGCGACAAAAACTATACGACCAATGAGAATGGCGCTTTTGCACACGTGTCTAGAGCTTCTGAAGTTACAGTAAAACACAACTTGGGGGCGCTCAAACACAAAACTGTCTTTCTGAGCACACATACGTCACGGCGAAGAAGATATACGCCAAGTAGCGTCTGCACTGCCACGTAGAAATAAGACGAAGAAGAAGCACTCACTGAGGGACATTCTAAAATATCCTCGAAAACGCTCATGATACATTTTCAGCTCTTGTACCAGTCGATAAAACTCCCCCAACTCCCCAAATCGGCGTCTTTTCCGGCGTCTTTTATCATTCAACAGAACAATAATTTCTTCATTGCTGGAACTGGAGCTGGAGCTACTGGTGCTTGAAAAATTCATGCTTTTTTTGTTTAAATCTGACAAGCGCGTAAATACTTGCTCTCTTCTTCTGAGTGAAACGCGACTTTAAGAAGCGTAAAGTTGCGCAGCGCCACCTTCTGTACAGGAGTATTTCTGTTTTACATTAAGCGCCATCTAATGTCAGGGAATGAAATTGCATGTTCACTCGGCTCATTGTCAGCAAAAATCGCCTGGGCGTGAATACAAAAAACGTGTTGAAAAACGCTGGCGAATATTCTTACGGCCCTTAAAGGTGGAAAGATTTTAGAAGAAGTTTTAGAAGAAGTTAGAAATATGTAGAAAATACAGAATAACATACAGCTGAAAAACATTATTTCTTTCTGTCACATTTGTTTTAAAGGAAATACTAGCAGAGGCTTTGCCCTTTATCTCACTAAAAAACAAGTAGTTTGCTTTGTTTATCAGTTAATTAGAATACATTTGTTTTTTTAAATTTTCATAAATATCCCAATTGCTCTCTTTTTGACTGATGATGACGTTTCCCCTCCAAAACAATAGATTAATTTTAACTTTAAACAATAACAAAGTCAAAGAAATCTCATTCAAACACAGATTTTAGCCCTCAAATCATTACCGATCTAAATTTAAAGTTGACTTAAACACCAGAAGGACCCGGAAACATCCTCTCATTTATTCTGGTCTGTATATTCACTCACAAATAATGGAAAAACATCCACAAATTCATCACAGACTCTATTTTTCCCTTTTTTTCAACTTTGTTACAAAAACGTAATATTTGGTTTTCATAGTTTTGGACAGGAAGATGGCGATGCTTTCTATTTTATAAACATGTTGTTATTCATGGCTAAATTATATCCTCAAGTCTTCGTACTGAAACTGGAACTGCAGCAATATTTAAAACTAATTTCTGCTTCAAAAAATAAAAAGGCTCAAAAAACGATAAACATCTGTAAATTTTTTGGATTAGTGACATGTTTATTACTCTTACATTTCTACTTTTTTTTCTTCTGTTATTTTTTTTATAGTTACTTATTTATTTCCTTCTGTGATTGCTTTATTTGGTTATTATCGAACACCAGTTTGTTTTAGAAATATATATTACTTATTTTGATTTGATTTGAAATGGTTTATTTCAAGCAATCAAATAAGAATACACAAAAACAATACAACCATCAGGTATACATTCATACAACAACGAATCAATCTTAGGATAATTAGACATATTGATAAATATTGCTTGAAAGGGAGTGGAAGGAGGCAAACTTATATAATTCCACCCCGTTATACCGTAACCATTTTATTACATGATTTATAATTATCCGGTTCATAACTTTATCAGACAGAATTAAGAATCATTAAGTGTCAATAAAGCACATGACAAAGATGAATTACTTAACTATTATGTAAAATAATAATAATAAATCAACATGGCAAATGCAGATCAGTTTTTCAAAGTATATGCAGATTACCTTAATTATAAAAGTCATTGATATTTTAAAAAATAACACTATATCAGTAAAATAGACATAACACTGTTTCAGAAATTTTCTTACCAAAATTTGATCACGTATCAAAAGTAAAAAATATGTGCAAAATTACGTTACATTAGGAAAAATCATGAATCAACTTATCAATTTTTTGGAGCAATTGAAGTAATATCACTAAAAGTCAATCAATTTAACCATTTTCAATAATTGATTAATCATTTGTGTTATTATTTCTTTTTTGTTTTTGTATTTTTTTTATTTACATTAAAAATATTTATAATTTTGTTCTTAATAGTTGAGATTTTCATACGGTCAAAACAACGTTATTCTGTATTCAGAACTCTGTTGTATTTCTTTATTGTATTGTTATAAATGTTTTTTGTTCATTATATCTGCAAATGTTTAATATATATATATATTTTTTAATTCAACTTTAACCAAAGTTTTCAAAAGTTTCTCTCGCGGAACCTCCTTTTATTGACGTCACTTCCGGCGCGAGGGAACCGTTTTCCTTCTTCTACAAAGTTCCGCTTCCAGCATTTTCTGCGCCCGGCGCATAAACGCGGCGGCACCACTGGAGGTTTCTAGAAGCAGCCGCGGCGTGTGGCGGATCCTCACCGGCAGAAGGAGCTGACATTCCCGAACGGTTAGGTTGCTGTAAACCCGGACAAATGGCGAAGTGGGGAGAAGGAGACCCTCGCTGGATCGTAGAGGAGAGAGCTGACGCCACGAATGTCAACAATTGGCACTGGTAGGGCGGATGAAAGGACCCCGATGCCCGGCTGTAGCCGGCTAACATACCGCAGACCCCTCCGCCGTGGAAAAAGCCGGACCTTTACTCTTACCACAATCGATCAGCCATGTTTTTCATCAAACATCCTCCATTTTTCTGTCATGTATGTTTTAACAGGATGTTTATTTCAGCTGAAATGGGGTTAGCATGGTGATGTAGCAGCAGCGGACCCTCATGTCTTAGTTGCTACACCACGTTAGCTAGCTCCTGCATGCTGATGAATGCTGCATGCTCTGTGATGACATCACTTCAGAATATGACAGAAAATTACTTTCTATATTTATATATTTAAGGTTTTTACGACTTTTTAGTGAAACCTTGTCATTAATAGTTCCATGGCAGGTTCAGATGCCCAATCAGGCCTTTAAACCCTCGAACCAATGAGCAAGAACGCTAGTAGGAAAAGGTTGTTTTCTCATGTTTAGTTTCTGAATCAGGCGTGTTGCATCTGCGCCTGCAGCATCCAGCTGCAGCATCTGGCTGCAGCTGGATGCTGCAGGCGCAGATGCAACACGCCTGCCTGCTGCAGCCCTGCTGCCCAAAACGAAAAAAAAAAAAAACGGCGCCGCTCGCTGCGTCATGGCTGTTCCTTTCATCACCGTCTTCCCACGACTCGCAGGACGGAGCGAGACGCCACAAACTGGTCGACGGACAAGCTGAAGGCGCTGCTGCTCGGGCTGAGCGTGGAAAACGAGGACGGGACGTGCGAGGTGACAGAAGTCAGCAAACTGGAAGGGGAAGCCTCCATCAACAACCGCAAAGGCAAACTCATCTTCTTCTACGAGTGGAACGTGAAGGCAGCTTGGACCGGTGAGTTCAAAGTTCAACAAGTTCCTTTGAGCAGAGTCGCTCGTTCGTTTTGTCTTCCCGTTCTCTTTTACAGCCCAGAATATATCGGCTCATTTGATTAAAAAAAACTAGGGAGGAGTTTGTTTAGTTGACGCTTGTCTTCTTGTCCCCCGTAGGAAAGTCTAAAACAGGAGTCAAATACACAGGAACCATCGAGGTTCCCAACCTGTCGGATGAGAACGACATGGAGGATCTGGCCGTAAGTCTCCGCCTGACCGGGAAGTTTGTGCTTGGGGTCGATGGAGATGTTCTCTGAAGTCCGTCGTCTCTGGTTTGGGTCCAGATTTCTGTGTTGATGAACAAAGACGAACCGGACACGCCGCTGCTGAGCCTGATGAAGACGAAAGGCGCCGAGAAAGTCCGCCAAGCGCTCGGAAGCTACGTAGACTTCTTAAAAACAGGTCAGAGAAGCTTCATGTTCTCAGAGAGCTGTGTCTTTAAAAGACTGTTTTTCAAAACACTTTAAGTTTGATTTAAAGAATTCAAAGTTGTTGCCCCGTTGGGTTAGCGGAGCCCGGTCTGAGTTCAGCGTCACGCAGGTGTTGGCGCTTCGTTCTAAGGCGTTTCTGCATTTCAGAGTTCACACAGGGGATGATCCTGCCGACCGCCAACGGCGTGGCCAAGGTGCCGTCTGCTTCACAATCTAAAGCCAAGCTGGATAAAACCCAGGTTTGTTCTGCGCCGCCGCTTCAGAAGTGTGGCCTGCGTGGAGAACCGTCTTTGAAATGTCGCTCTGCTCGTGGCACAGATTTGCTCCGGCAGCAGCAGCAGCGCGGCCGCTCCGGCCAACGCCGGCGTGAAGATCCCCACCTGTAAATTCAGCATCAGAGACACGTTTCTCACCTCGCCGGCGGATCTGTACAGAGTCTTCGTCAACCAGGAGGTGAGCCGCCGGCGCTCCGGAGCCGGTTCCCGCCGGGCTCGGACCGCCGTCTGACTGTCGCTGTTCTGCCGCAGATGGTTCGGGCCTTCACGCACAGCGCCGCGGCCGTGGAGGCGGAGAGGGGGGGCAAGTTTCGCCTGCTGGACGGCAACGTTTGTGGAGAGTTCACAGAGCTGGTGAGACCGCCGCTCGCCGCGGAAGCGTACGCCTGCTGGCTTCCTGCGTGGAAACGCTCACTGAAACGCTGCTTTCACCCTCAGGTTCCCGATGAGAAGATCGTCATGAAGTGGAGGTATAACACCTGGCCCTGCGGTGAGTGTCCCCACTGCACCAACGTCCACCAGCAGTGAGATGAGACCCGCAGAGTCTGTCCTATAGGACGGATAAACAGGGATTCAAACCGCTGACATTCATCTTACAGTTGATGGACGCTCACAGGGGAGCTGCGGGGTCCAGCAGGAGCGTTGTAGGAGAACATTCCTGCTCGCTCTCGTGATCTTAGCGTGTCAGTAGATCAAAGCTGACACGCTATGCATTTTCCACGTATGACATGTGGGTCTTCCGTGATCCATGCGTGGTCTACGTCCTTCATCAGTGTGTCTTGTGTTCGTCATTCATCGATGTCCGTCGAGGGTTTTGATCCACGGGTCTTTTCGTGAACACGGTTTGAGCTGTTCAACACTTTTGGTCGGTTGAGAACTACACCGGTGTTGTTTCGATGGACCGTCGTGACGGCTGACTGTCATTACAACGGAGAGACGCCATCATTATGCCACGCCCCCCCACGCTGCGAGTCGACACCATGAGCCGCGGTTACATGTGCAAAATATTCTGATCGGATCAATGGTCGGATTAGAACTCAACCGTGTATGTAACATGGGCCCAGAAAACTTTTTTCCGATTAGAACAAACGTTCACATGGGTCACACTTTCAGTCAGAATAAATCATTCGCACATGCTCAGTAGTGTTTAAAATATTGGAGGAGGAAATGAGTTCCCCTGAGAGGCTACATACATAGATATGTCAGCTCCGTAATATACGAGATGATCTCCCAAACGTGCTTTTATTAATGTTACAGTTATTATGAAGTGCCTGTTCGCTCATCATTTTAATCCGTGTGGTCAGCGCTTTTTCTGTTGAACGGAACTGGAAGAAGCCAGGGCTAGCAGTATGCTAACACGAGCTAACAACATTAAGCTTTTGATGAACATAAAATCCACGCGGGAAACGCTGCAATCTGCATCCTGGCTGCACGTAAACATGTGGGAATAACATCCGCCTTTATTTTGCCGGGACACGACTGGAAGCACAAATCCATGTGATCGTTTGAACAGTTTCTAAGGACTGAGCCACATTTCTGCTTTGAAAAAAGCTAGCTCGCCACCCCAAAGCCGCTGTGAGCTGGCGGTCCGAGCTCTGCCCAGACACGAACGCTTTTACCGGAAGACCCGGTTCTCCTGAGTTCGGTAGCTCGTTCACCTGGAGCTGCGGGACGGATCGCTGTCCAAAGTCTACCTAACATAGCAAACGCGTAACAGAGCCCCCTCCCTTCCCCTCAAACACAAAGTCCGTCTGCTCTGCTCAGAGACTCGGTCCACTTGACTAATCAAGTGCAGGAGCGGACTACTTCTTTTCTATTATTAAAGTCACTTCCCTCCTTTTATAATGGATCATCGCGGATGAGTCATTAGTTTGGGAATAAAATAGATGAAGTAATAAAGTAAAATAAGGAATAATATTTATATAATAACGAAAAATTAAAAACAAAACCAGACAATATCATCGATCCCGATGGTTTGCTGCAAACACCATCAGCTGCCGACACAATAATCACACGGTTCATGTTCTACGTTGGTTTCCGTGTTCTTTGCGTGGTTCAGTCCGACTTCCTCCGTGGTTTTAGCGTGGGTTCATTCATGATATGTGAAAGTTTCACGTAAAGACCACAACTTTTCTCACTGTTTCCACGTAGATTCACGTATGACCAGTGTTTATCCCTGCCATATATGCGCAAATGTACGTAGCGGCGGTGAGACACGCCCTCTAACTCGTGACCTTTTCCTCGCCCGGCAGAACATTACGCAACAATCACGCTGACCTTCGTGGACCGCAGCAGCGAGACGGAGCTGAAAGTGGAGTGTCGAGGCGTCCCCAACAGCGAGGAGGAGCAGACGAAGGAGGGCTGGAGGAGATACTACTTTGAAGCCATCAAACAGACTTTTGGCTTTGGAGCGCGGCTCTTCTGAAGACACCCCCCCCCCTTCCCTCCCCCGCGTTCGTTTCTGTTCGGATTCTTTCAAAAGATGTTCCCCTTCGCTCTCTGCTCTTCATAGGACAAGTCGACTAAAAAAGAGGAGAAAGGAAAGTCTGTCACTTTGTGTGTAAATGTTTTAATTTTGAAGATATTTAAGATTTTTGCAAAGATCGCTGTCTTTGAGGCTCGTGTGGGAATAAAAGTTTCTAAGAATGAACTGAAGGAAACTGATCTCCACTTCTATGAAAATGTTTGTTTTCAGTTGGAAAATCTTTTTACTTTGTACCCGTTTGAGTGTAACGTTAACGGAGAGGCTTTCAGCCGCCGTGCGCGTTTCCCTTTGAGAGGACGGCGTTCTTACCTCATTCAGTCCGGACGGTTCGGGTCCGGTCGGTCTGAGAGCGCCGCTGTGGGCTGGCGTTTACCTGGACACGCCTGTCGCAGCTGGAAGGTTTCTGGTTCTTTGAGGTGTAAACATCCAGCGAGGAGCTTTGGCCACAGAATGCATCTATTTATTCCTCACCTCATTCAGTCAACATGTAAAAAAAAAACCAAACCGTTTCTTGAAATAAAAAAGGGAAAAGGGGACGTCTTGCTTTGTTATTTTATTTAACTGAGAGTTTTCCTTCTGGCTTTCAGGCCGACATAAATAAGCACATTTTATTAGCAAATGTTTTTCTGTCTTTAAAACATTAACTTACACGTGCTTTAAAAACGGAAACACTTTATCTGCTGTGAAATGAAACATTTGGTTTTGTAGATTTCTGCAGAAACCTCTTAATGAAGCACAAAACAGCAGCAGGCTCCATCAAAGGTGCTTCAGCTGCAGATCACACGTCAAACGTGTCGTTCAGGTCAAACTAAACTCATCTAGGAACCAAAAACAGATGTTCAATAACAAACGAAAAAGCTCTGCAACAAAAATCCATTAATGCTATAAAAAACGTAAACTTTCCTTTCCATCTGGAAGTCATTCCTCCTACTATACTCTTGTTTTCACCAGCCGAAGCGGCAGCAAAGCGTAGAAGGGATCAGACCGGTCCAGACGTGTAGAGATGATGAAGCTCCTGCTGTCTGCACGCCTACAAGCAGATGTAGAGCTCCGCCTCCTGCAAACACGCACGGAAGTAAGGAGTCCTCCTGCCTTCAACCTGCAAATACCTGCTTCACTAGTTTCTGTGTACGAGGGCAGAGGATGCCTCCTCTCTGAGGCGGTTAAAGGCTGCAGGATTTGGTTGGATTGCAGCTAATCCTTTGGCTCTCATTCATTTGTTTCTACAACAGTGAGTCTAAGAAAAGTTACGTACACTGGAACTCGAGTCGCTTTCGAGTGAGGCGAGGCTCCTGCGAGACGCCGCGTCTCCTCCTTCAGACAGTTTCCTACCAGAAACCTCCTGTCCTTTATACCTTAAAGAGAAATCCTGCCACAAGTCAATAAAGCATAGGCATTTCTACAGATAGCTGCAGTTCAGTGTTTGTCCAGTTGAAACCAAATACTCAGAACAATGAAAACGTTGGAAGCTGCAGAAAAACTCTGCAGCTGTCTCATCTGCAGCCTTGTCTGCTCTGCAGGTCTCTCATCTGCAGCTCTGTCTGCTTTGCAGCCTTGTCTGCTCTGCAGGTCTCTCATCTGCAGCTATGTGCCCTGCAGCTGTCTCATCTGCAGGTGTGTTTGCTCTGCAGTTGTGTCTGCTCTACAGCCTTGTCTGCTCTGCAGGTGTCTTATCTGCAGCTCTGTCTGCTTTGCAGTTGTGTCTGCTTTGCAGCTGTCTCATCTACAGCTGTCTCATCTGCAGCTATGTGCCCTGCAGCTGTCTCATCTGCAGGTGTGTCTGCTCTGCAGTTGTGTCTGCTCTACAGCCTTGTCTGCTCTGCAGGTTCTCATCTGCAGCTCTGTCTGCTTGGCAGCCTTGTCTGCTCTGCAGCCGTCTCATCTGCAGCTGTGTCTGCTTTGCAGCTGTCTCGTCTGCAGCTGTCTCATCTGCAGCTATGTGCCTGCAGCTGTCTCATCTGCAGGTGGTGTCTCATCTGCAGCCTGTCTGCTCTGCAGTTGTGTTCGCTCTGCAGGTGTCTTATCTGCAGCTCATCTGCTTTGTAGCTGTCTCATCTGCAGATGTCTGCTTTTGCAGCTGTGTCTGCTTTGCAGCTGTCTCATCTGCAGCTGTCTCATCTGCAGCTGTGTCTGCTCTGCAACTGTCTCATCTGGTAGCTGTGTCTGCTCTGCAGCCAATCTCATCTCGGCTATGCCTGCTCTGCAGCCGTCTCATCTGCAGGTGTCTAATTAACTGGAGCCAGGCCTGTTTTGCAGATGTGTCTGCTTCTGCAGATGTGTCTGTTTGCAGCTGTTTCTGTTTGCAGTTGTGTCTGTTTGCAGTTGTGTCTGTTTGCAGTTGTGGCTGTTTCTCTAGTAGCCGTAGATTTTTCAGCCTGACTCAAAGTTTCACAATGTCTTTGCACCAAAACCTTTACATCAAGCCTAGGTCTGCAGCATATTTTTTAGCAGCTGAAGGTTCCTGCCCTGTTTCTAAATGCTTTGAACAGCAGCTGTCAGTGTCTGGATTTGAAAACCATACATTGATGGTCAGCCATCTCTGGAGTGATGCTGACACCAACGACCTTCAGCAAAAACACGCCCATGGCACAGGAATATTGACATGTCTGGCATGTACCTGAATAAAGGCCATATACCGGCGCCTCTGTCAGTCTTCTGGGCTGCAGTAGACGTGGCTCCCTCTACCAGGTCTTTGAGAAAATGGAAGAGTTTCTCTGACTCTATGCACTGCTTCCTACATCAATGAGTGCAGGTCAACGGTAGGTCCAGCACTCGGTGAAGGCGCAGCGATGGACGCATGCACTCACATGTGAGCCACAGACACGCGCTGCTGAGCTTTGATCATGGTCAGGGATACGTTTTGGTGAGAGACTCCAGGAACATCTCCAACGCTCGAGCTGATGGCTGCGGATGAGGACTTTAAAACTAAACCAAACCTTCCAAAACAGGAAAACCCTGCAAACCACATGATCTGGATGAAGAAGTTTCAAGACATGAAAAAGAAAGACATATTTGACTGAAAAATCAACATGTTTATATGTTTTTGATTTAAGTATTTTGCTTGAAAGCCATATAATATTTTTAATTTTGTATGTCAAAAAGATATTTTTCATCAAATTCAAATATTACATTTTTGTTCAAATTTACTGATCTGAAATTGTTTTTCCAAAACTCACTAATTTCATTTTTTTTTATTTTGTTTAAATAGTTTTTTGCGCTTTTAGATGATCATTACTTTTTTCCCCGAAAGCCATTAAAAAAAATCCTGTTGGGATCTTCAAGCTTATATTAACTAAGCATCTCCTATCATGCCTACATAAACTCCTGAGAACAAGCAGTGTCTGCAAGCAGTTTTGGAAAAGTAACGCGAACAGCAAACTATGAGATAGATATATATATATATATATATATATATATTTTAACTAACACGTCGAAGAGAGTTTAATCCTCATGACAGCAACTAATGAAGGATACAGATGATACGACAGGAACTGCGGTCGTAACTCTCCTAACCTTCTGCGTCCTTTTTGCATGATTTTCTTGATTCGACTCTAACAACAAAGAAATGAACAACACCAGCGAGTATGAAGATGAAACACGTAAAAGTGGATTACGATCACAACAACAATACTGTTTCCACAAAAAAGGAGGGAAAATGTCGCAGTCTTTGGCACATTTTGACATCGGCACAGAAGTTTTTGGACGTCCGTGAACGCAGCAAGCGCCCATTGACTTCCTGCTATCAGAGCTAGCACGTACCCAGACTTTTTAGCTTTTAAACTACTTCAAACCAACAAACTGCGCTTCTTACTCACCGGAGGGAACCGGACATTGTATTTCCTCTTGTGCCCTGGCATCTTCCTCTTTGTATTCGACGCAGTCCGGTCACATTTTTCATATTTTTACCGCAAAACACCGCGCCATCCATTTGTTTACTAAGATGAGGACAAGATTAGAAAAAAACCCAGCCTGATTCCCATTATGACGCCATCACCTGCACGTTGACCATGACGAATGGTCATAAATAAATATAAACAATGACTATACATAGTCTGTTTTTCTGTGAAGTGATCTCTTCTTATTAATTATGTTAGTTTGGGTGATTTCTTTATATTAAGTATTTGTATTATTATTTCTCTGTTTTTTAAAGATTTTAACAGATAAAGAAGCACTTTTTATGTAGTTTTATGTATTATTTTAGTCGTAAGTTGCTTAGTTTTTAAATGTATGAATGTTGTAGAACTTTTAGTCTCATTGTACCTATGTCAATAAAGATCTATCTGTCCGTCCGTCTGTCCATCCGACTGTCCGTCTGTCTGTCTGTGTAACGCCTTTTTATAATTAAAATTTAATGTCACAATTCTAATTACGTTACTAGAGTTAAAAGCTAAACCGACACAACAGGCCTTTTTATACATCAACCGACGCGAAATAGATTAAGGAGATTTAGAAAAATTGGCAGGTTGTTGTTTTTTTTGTTGTTTTTTTTCAACTTGTTCTGTCCAACAGCTTAGCAAACAGATTAGAGCTGAAGGCTTCTTTGTGTTGGATGTTTTTACTATCACAAAAGAGGTTATATAGCTTCGAGAAACTAGGAGGTAGCTGTGTATAAAACCTCTTTGTTGTATTAGTTTTTATTTATTTGTTACATTTAGTGTGTGTGGGGAGGGAGAGGGAGAAATGTCAGGGAGGTGAAGAATGTAAAAGGAAGAGGAAAAGGGGATATAAGCACTGATTTGAATAAGCTATTATTTTAAGCTGTGACAATTATACCAGATCTGCTGGAAAGACAAATATTACATCAAAGGTGAAAATCTGACACTGTCAGCTGAGATGAGCAGGAAAAAAAAAATCTGTCCATCAATACACTGTGGGTAAGGAGGAGGGATGAAGCAGACAGGAGCAGTGTGCACGTGCACGTGTGGCGTACATGCATGCTGCCGACGGGAACCGTGTGTTCATAAGGGGGAACCAGGATCCTACCCAGCCAGACCAGCCAGACCAGGAGAGGGGGAGGAGCTCCCCAGGCTAGGGAGCCCCCCGAGCATCCGGCACTCCAGGCAGCTCAGGAGGAGGGGACTACCACCCCACTGCCAGGTACAGAGAGGGCCCCTCACAGGGGTTCCCAGTGCCCAGAGGCACAAGCAACCCAGTGTCCGCCCCAGGCTACAAGACAGGAGCGCTAGCCGCACTCAGGCGGCAGCCATGGGGCCACCGGCACCGAGACAAGGCCAGGGGAGGAAGCCAGGGCCCCTAGAACCCAAGGAGCCGCCCATCACCCGACCGGGCGCCCCGCCTCCGTGCCAGCCCAGGCACGCGACCTGCCAACCCAGGGATCGCCACGCACTCCACAGCCCCCCAACCCTGCAACCCCCACACTACAACCCCGCCATAATATCCGAGCCCCCCTCCCCAACCCCAGTGCCCTCCCTCTCTGTGATGGGGAGGAGTCCCAGAGGGTCCCAGCGAGCCAGCCCCCAGGTCCGTCCCACCCATGCACTCACGCACACATACTCACAATCATCTGTTACCTCCCCACCCCACACACGCAGTAACTCCCAGCCGGTCGAATTTCAGCGCCTGCATGCTCCGACCCTCGCAGCCGACAGGATTCCCATAAGCCCGCCACCCTGAGAAGACCAGGCGGTGAAGATCGCGACTCCCACCCATGGGCGGGAGGTGTGAGTTCTGTGTGCTGGCGGTAAAACAGGAGGTCCTCAGTGGGGGCCTCTACCAGCTGCCAAGTCGCAGAGCCTCACCCGGGGTCCTCTGTTTGTGGTGTGTATTTGCTGTGTGTGTGCTGCTAAAGTATGCAGTGTGTGTGTCTAGATAGTTAAAATTGTGGGGCAGCGAAGGTGAGCACGGATGTTTCACCGTGCCCTCCACCAGACTCTCCACAAGGCCCTAGGGGATGAATCATAGGAGTGTCTAATATGCAAAGCGGGTGGAGGGCTATGATCGCACAGCACCCAGAGATCAGATTCTATGAGCCTCAGCCAGCATACCCTCCCATCCAGTTCCCGATCTCTATGTGCCTGTGTGCAACATTGTTTGGGTGAGAGCGAGGAGCAGGCGGATACACAACTGGGGAGAAGGCTCTCGAGCGACCGCCCCAGCCGGTCGTGGTAGGCGCCTTCCCTTCCCAGAGCGGCCAGGCAGCCAGAAACGGCAAGCCAGCCGCAGTTGAGTCCAGAGCCCCAGAGCGAGAGACAGCCAGCAAGGAAGGGTCCTGGTGCTGGTGAACGGAGGGCAGGGGTCCAGCCTCACCATCTGCACCCTGACCTCTCTGGCGATCAGCACGCACTTCAGGCCCTCCCAAATAAATAAATAAATAAATAAACTAAATAATAATAATAAAATAAATAAATAATAGAAATAATAATAATAGTAATAATAGTAATAGTAATAATAATAATAATAATAATAATAATGAAATAAACCCACCCAAGTGAACCCCTTAACCCCTGCTGTGACTACAGGTTTGTTTTTTAATTGGATTTGGTCACCGCTGACAGGATCTCAAAGAACGTCTGGACTTTAAAACCTGAGCACCTGGCTCAGGTGTGTTCTGTCAGTCAAAACCTGGACCCGCCTGCCCCTGATAACCAGCAGTGAGTGGAGTCATAGATAGCTCTGTAGGTGAAAGACCACTGAGGGCCTGTAAGTCTGCCACGTGCAGCTCCTGACCACCAGGTGTCGACTTCCCCGCCCAGAGCCTGGCACCACCCTCCAAAATCCTCCTCCTCTGATCATCAGCAGACTGGGTTGGTGGAGGTGGTTTGTCATTATGGGACCTGCCCTCCACCCGCTGCAGAAGATCCCCTCCACACCGACGAATGCATCTAAAAATATGACTCCTGGACGGCTCCAGTGTCACAGAGGCCACGCAAAGGTTGATCAGATAATGTTCAGCGCGGTTTATTGCAGACGCTGCATTACAACAATTAGGCTCCATCCTAAAATTCTTTCACTCAGCTTTTCTGAGAAACAAGCAAAAGAATCACAACAAGCAACTGAACGTTTCATAGAACTATAAGTTGCCAAAAATGTAAACAAACAATAAACAGTTTAGCAATCTCCTTTTAATTTAGGAGTTCCACGTGGATCCATGTTCTTTCTGAAAACCACTTGTTGGGATTTAAAGTGAAACAAACTGAGGATGGTCAGGTTGTTGTCACAGATGTTGATGTTTTCAATGTAGCGAAAAGCAGAAACATTTCTCTCTTTCTTTAAGCCATCACTGTCAAAAACATGAAACACAGTGAGAAGATGCTTCATTAAATCATTTCAGGAAACAGAAGACCAGCACGCTTTTATTTTGAAGTGAATTCCATCAAAATGTTGGCATTAAATGTGACTCTAAAGGATTAATTCAACAGTTTGTCTGCAGTTTCAAAAAAGTCCAACAGCAGTTGTCAGCACAACTTTAGAGAACCTCAACTGTAACTCAGAACTTCTGCAGAACTTTTGTTCTGTTGTTGGGATTTGTCTTATTGTCTAGATTTCCAGTAATGCGTTGACCTTTTCAAACAGCTTCTCTGTTTTTTGTCACACGCTGAGACACGAACGATGAAGGTTATGGCTCTGTTGTCTTCCTCAAACAAGGTCATATCTAGCTTCCACCTTAAATGGAAGAAAGATGGAGCCCCCAATGGAAGAAAGATGGGACCCCAAAGGTAGAAAGATGGAACCCACCAATGGAAGAAAGATGGAGCCCCCCAATGGTAGAAAGATGGAACCCCCCAATGGAAGAAAGATGGGACCCCCCAATGGTAGAAAGATGGAACTCCACACGACATGCAGAAAGATGGAACTCCCCAATGGAAGAAAGATGTCTCTTATGGAAGAAAGATGGAGCCCTTAATGGAAGACAGAAAGATGGGACTCCCCAATGGTAGAGATGGGACTCTAATTGGTAAAAAGATGAACCTAATTAATGGAAGAAAGATGCTCCCATGGAAGAAAGATGGAGCCCCCAATGGAAGAAAGATGAGCTCTAATGAAGAAAGATGGGACTTCTAATGGTAGAAAGATGAACTCTAATGGAAGAAAGATGGGACTCTAATGGAAGAAAGATGGGACTCCCATGGAAGAAAGATGGAACCCCAATGGAAGATGGAACTCCCCTAATGGTAGAAAGATGGAACCTACCAATGGAAGAAAGAAAGATGCTTCCCAATGGAAGAAAGATGGGACTTCTCATGGTAGAAAGATGAACTCCTCATCGGAAGAAAGATGGCCCTCAATGGAAGAAAGATGGGACTTCATGGAAGAAAGATGGAACCCCCAATGGAAGAAAGATGGAACCCCCTAATGGTAGAAAAAGATGGAATCTACCAATGGAAGAAGAAAGAAAGATGTCGCTCCCAATGGAAGAAAGATGGGACTCTATGGTAGAAAGATGGAACCCCCACTGGAAGAAAGATGGGCCTCTAATGGAAGAAAGATGGAACCCCCTAATGAAGAAAGATGGGACCTCATCGGAAGAAAGATGGATCCTCTAAAGGAAGAAAGATGCCCTCAATGGTAGAATGATGCAACCCCTAATGGAAGAAAGATGGAACTCCCCACCCCCAATTGAGGAATGATGGAACACCCCAATGGTAGAACGATGGAACCCCCAATGGAAGAATGATGAACCCCTAACAGAAGATGGAACTCTAATGGAAGAAAAAGATGGAGCCCCCCAATGGAAGAAAGATGGGGGGATTCCATTTTTCTACCATTGGGGGGAATGGTAGAAAAATGGAATTCTCCATGGATGGAAGCAGGAACCCCCAAATGGAAGAAAGCTAGAACCCACATAGAAAAGAGCAGGAACCCCTCATTAGAAAAATTCTAGAACCCTGCATGATAGAAAACTGAGCCCCCAATGGAAGAGACTTGACTCCCCAAAGAAGGAGGGACCCATGGAAGAGACCTGAAGCCTCTGCATGGAAGAGACGTTGAAGCCCTCTGAAATAAAGCTGAGCCCCTATGGAAGACAGCTGCAATCCTCACAAAAAGAGAGCTAGATCACCTATGAAGAGACCTTGGGACCCCCCACAAAAGAAAGCTGAAGCCCCCCATGGAAGACAGCTGGAACCCCCTATATAAGAAACTTAGCACCCCCCACGGAAGAGACCTGTGACTCCCCCAGGGAAGAGACGTAGAAACCCCCAACAAAAGAGAGCTGGAGCCCCACCAATGGAAGAGACCTGGGCCCCCCCACTGCAGAAAGCTGGAACCCCCCCATGGAAGAAAGCTGGAATCCCCCATGGAAGAAAGCTGGAATTGACCTAGGACCCACACGAAAGAAAGCTGGAACCCCTCATGGAATAAAGCTGAGGCCCCCCGTGGAAGAAAGCTGGAACCCCCCATGGCAAAAGGCTGGAGGAGACCAGGAAGAGAGCTGGAACCCCCTTATGAAAGAGACGTGGAACCACCCACGAAAGAAAGTTGGAACCCCCATGGAAGAAAGCTGGAACCCCCCACGGAAGAAAGCTGGAGCCCCCCATGGAAGACCCCCTGCGTCCGCTAAAGGAGCAGACTTGCACCTGTAGGTAAAGCGTGCTGCGTGCAGTACCCGGCGCGGCCGCTGGGGGCGGCAGACTCTGTGTTTACGGCATGGGGGCAGACGAGCTCCTGCTTGAAGCGTGGAGTTGAAGCGAGCGTGGAGGAGGTCGCTGCTGTAGTTTGCTTCATGTTTTTAAGTTGCTGAAAGTCCCGGGAGAGCCCGCTCCGCGTGTTTGGCGTTACCGGCGGCGTTGTGCGTTCTCTGAAGTAACTCTTTGCTGAAATGAACGGGAGAATCGTGACGGTAAACCGCCTTTAGTCGGGGTCGCTGCCTCCTGCATGCTCCCTTGCTAGCTAACAGTTAGCAGCAGGAGCTACTTGGCTAGCTGGCTGGGGAGGTCCAGCCCAGATTCTGTTTACCTCGAGTTGTGGAGGTGGTCGCTCCCCGAGTTTCTCCCCTCGTTTCTCTGGGACCAGAACGCGGAGAGCGGAGCTCCACACTGGATCGGACACCGCGGGCGGTCAGGGAACTAGCAGGATGTCCGCGGAGGTCGAGCGTAGCCAGGTTGACTCGGGTTTGACAGCCGCCTGCTCCGGCGTGGGGGTGCAGGAGAACCCAAATAACCGGGAGGGGGCTCCGCCACCCGGAGACCCGGAGGGGCAGAACGCGCCGGGGGCGACGCTTGGTGGAGATGCCCACAGACTAGGCGAGGGGAGTCCGGCGGACAAGAGGAACAAGGAGAACGATAAGGAGAACGAACGGAGCGACGCTGACTCCGCCGCCGAGACCGTCAAGACGAAAGTTGTCGAAGCTCCGCCACCGAAAGTCAACCCGTGGACGAAGAGGACCACGGGGCGGGTGTCGGTCCCCGGCAGCACGAGCCCTGGCTCGCAGGAGAAAGGTGAAGCCCGCTGGGGCACAGCGCGGGGGTTGGGGGGGTCTCAGTCCTGTGACAGCTGCCCCTCGAGGACACTCTACGGGGGCACGCGTTGGGGTTTTAATGTTAAAGTGCATAAACTGTCAGTCAGGAGGGAAGGCGGGGGGAGCAACGGTCGGTCGGTCGGTCGCTCCTCAGAAGCACGTGTCGCTGACAAACGGCTACCTGTAGCCGACAGCGGCGACCGGGCCCGCGGATCCCGCGCGACCACCGGTCGCTCCGGACACCGACCCGGGAAGCCGCGCCTAAGCTCGGAACCGTGTCCGACGAGTGCCGCGGGTCCGAAGCCCGGGATAAGGCAGGCAGGCAGGACGGCGAGCTAGCTGCTCGGCGCGCGCTCACGCACGCGTGTCCAATGGCCTGGCTGCCTGCAGGTCCTCCCCCAGCCTGCTGCTCCTGTCACCTGGGGAGGCAGGAGGCGCTGACGGCCTGCTTAGGAGTTTACTGTACAGGGTCAGAGGAGCCGGTACAGGGTCTGATCCAGAACCTACAGGAGGTTCTGGTGTCTGAACAGGACTTGGAACCGAAACCGGTTCAGTTCCGAACAAGATCACGTTAAAAGATCTTCAAAGCAGCAGCAGGAGTGTCTGACAAATCCTTCATGCAGATGTGAACCCTGACAGCTGGCCTGACGGAACCAGGAGCTGATCTAAACCAGATTCAAACCAGATCTAAGCTATGTCAAACCCAGATGTAAACTAGATTTAAACCGCTGGACTCCTGAATCTAATTCCAGCTTTGGGGGGAAATCTCATGGTTTTGCTCAGTTTTAGAGCTGAACTGGTTTGATGCATTTTTGCATCAAGAGGGAAAACTGCGGTTTGAAACAGGCTGTGACGTAGAATCTGCAGGCGGCCGGTCAAAGGTTCCCCACTCTGCAGAACAACACACCCAGGAACGTCTTTGTTCTCCACGTCTGAGCTGGAACCTTCATTTAGGAACCTTTTATTTAGGGAGCTTGGATGGAAGCGCCGCTCCTGCTCTGTAACCAGGAACAGGAAGTAGTTCTGCATTGGTTCTAGTCTCGTTCTAGAGCGGGTTTGATGTCTGCAGATTGATCAGCTGATCAGAACACTTTTGACAGGCAGTTTTCTGTTCTGAAGTCCCCCCCACCCCCCTGTCAGAAGTGTGGGAGCAGCAGCAGGTTCTATATTTGAAGCGCTGGACTCCGGCGTGGGCATCGTTTTACAGGGTTACTGTACAACCCCCCACCCCCCGGCTGCACGCGCAGACCCCCCTGCAGTCGGAGGCCTTATCAGTGCAGCCGTCCCCTGCTGAGTGATAGGAACCGCTAGCTTGCTGCGGCCCCTCCCACCCTACAGAGGCGAAGCCACAAACCGCTGCCGGCTGAGGGGGGAGAACATTCAGCTGGTTGGGTCCATGCACGTTCCTAGGCGGGGGGGGGGGGCTGACAGACCTCACCCTGCGCTGGGATCCCCCCCGTGTGAAGATGTCATTCTCACGTGTCGCTTGTGTCTCTGCAGATCAGCAAAACGCTCTGAAGGTGGTCCGAGCCAGACAGCCCCGAGTGAGGAAGACCAGTAAGGTACTGCTCCTTCACCCTCTGACCTCCATGTTCTCCTGGGTTCCTGTCCTCAGTGTCAAGAAATATACAATGGAGGGGGGGAGGGCCCTGGAGCCCCATTAATGCCTAGATCCCCACAAACGGTTAGAACCCCACAAGCGCCTAGAACCACACAACGCTTAGAACCCCACAAGCGCCTAGAACCACACTAGCGCCTAGAACCCTCACAAACGCTTAGAACCCCACAAGCGCCTAGAACCACACAAGCGCTTAGAACCCCACAAGCGCCTAGAACCAAACAAGCTCCTAGAACCCCACAAACGCTTAGAACCCCACAAGCGCCTAGAACCCCACAAACGCTTAGAACCCCACAAGCGCCTAGAACCCCACCAACGCTTAGAACCCCACAAGCGCCTAGAACCCCACAAGCGCCTAGAACCCCACAAACACCTAGAACCCCCCCAAAACCTAGAACCCCACAAACGCTTAGAACCCCACAAGCGCCTAGAACCCCACAAGCGCCTAGAACCCCACAAACGCCTAGAACCCCACAAGCGCCTAAAACTCCACAAGCGCCTAGAACCCCACAAGCGCCTAGAACCCCACAAACGCTTTGAACCACACAAGCGCCTAGAACCCCACAAACGCTTAGAACCACACAAGCGCCTAGAACCCCACAAACGCCTAGAACCACACAAGCGCCTAGAACCCCCACAAGCGCCTAAAACCCCACAAGCGCCTAGAGCCCCACAAACGCTTAGAACCCCACAAGCGCCTAGAACGTCACAAAACGTCAGTCATTCCCTGTGGAGAGGAGGTGATTTTCAACAGAACGTCTCTGGATGAAAACCAAACATGTTCCAAAGTCCTGATAACGGTCGTCATGGAAACCTGTGTGCTGATATGCACTTTGGGAAGCCAACATCTGTTCACAGCTGCTGCTTTTCCACCGCCGTTCCTCAGGGGTTTGTCATAGAGGAACCTTGAAAATAACGTTCAGAAGGAACCGTCTGTTTGATCCTAAGATCAAAGTAAACCATTCAAACGGAGATATCCGGGTTCTGTAGGTTGGTTCTAATTTCCTGGGGCCTGTTCCACTTTGCGACACGACGTCACACCGAGAGGTTTGGAGGAGCACAAACTGAAAAAGCCCCTGTAAAGATTGGATCTGAGCGTTCTCCGGACATCTGCGTCTGGGAACGCCTTCATCACGCACTCTCTACGCGTTCCCCAAATGTTCTCACACATTCTTCACACCTGGACACGTTTATCCAACGTTCCAGACCGGTTCCTCTAGTGATTCTCATGCATTCCTTCAAAAGTTCTTCACTAGTCCCTCACACCTTCCTCAAACATTCTTCACTAGCTCCGTACTTGTTCCTCTTGTGTTCCTGTGTTTCTTACATTTTCTTTCACGTTCCTCACGCATGAACAGACATGTTCCACAAACATTCCTCTTGCGTTCTCCATACGTTTCCCACGTTTCTTTTTTTCTCACATTTTCCTCCAATGTTCCTCACACGTTCTGTATGGGTTCCTGACATATTCTTCATACTATTGACTCTCAGACGTTCTTCACTAGTCCCTTGCGTTGTTCCTGTGTTTGTCCCGCGTTCCTCGCCCGTTCCTCACCCGTTCCTCTCGCGGCAAACCTTCAGGCGATCTGCGCTCAGCCTCAGATGTTTTGGTCAGGAGAGGATCGGAGAACGGCTCTACCGTCCTTCGTCTTCATCAGGTGTTGGAAAAGGTTCTGCAGAAGAACTTCCTGGTTGAAACTATGGGACAGATGGAGGTTGGAGAAGGTGATCAGAGAACTTTGGTTCTCAGTGTGTAGCTGTTCTGCAGACTTGGGTGTTGGAGGAAAAGCCGGTAGATGAAGCAGGTGGTCACGGCTCATCTCCTCCTTCCTGTGGAAAGCGTGGAGGCGGTGTTCTCTCTCCCTCTCTGTTGGCTCCATCCAGAACTTCCTGATCCCGTTTTTTTTCTTCTCGTTTTTCCACAGTCCGGTGACTTCAGCGACATCACGAACTGGCCCACACCTGGAGAGCTGGCCAAAGAGGTATGTCGCTGCCGGGCCGGATGACCTTTAACCCGACCTTGGATCTGAAGATGGGAAAGGAACCCGTTGGGTCGGTCGTCAGTGTAACAGTCAAAACTTTGGGGGCCCACAGCGTTCGGGACAATAGAACCTAAAAGTAGAAAAGATGCTGAAAGCTGAATATCCTGAGGAAGAATCCAAAGATGGAGCTTTTTGTGAATAAGATTGTCAGAAATTAACTGAAAATCTCAGGAATGAGATAAAAAAACCAACCATGACACCCCCGCCACCATGCTTGAAGCTTGGTGTGGAGACCTGCAGTCAGATTTAGTCTCTATTAGGAGAATAAATGAAACTTCTTTGGAGTGAAAATCCCAGCATTCACCCGTGTTCCTTCCATCGTCTGTGATTACAGACAGTTTTCTGGTTCCTGATTTGTTTTCAGGTCTGACAACAGACATGTTTTACGACCTGACCTGTTTTCATCTTCAGTGATCTCAAGATTCTCATGATACGCTTACATTTTTATTTATTGGATGGTTTATTCATACGGTCGATCAAATTTAAAGTAAAACTGTTTTTTCAGAACTGAACCCCTTTTTTCACATACAAAAATACTCTGTAGTTTTACTTTGAAAATCAGAACCTTCACCAGCATTTTACTTTGAAGTCTATTTAACCTTCTGTTTTTTTTTTTAGTTTACGGACTTCAAGTCCAACATTATTCTGAGATTTTAGAGCTTCACTTAAATGACCTGAAGTGTAATTTTGCTCTTGTTGTCGCAAATATCTGTACTGAAGCAGACGGTGAGTATCCGAGTATTCAGATACTTGGAAATCTATGAGATTCTTGTTTTTGGCTCAGTTATGCAGTGTTTCTATTGTCTAATAACTCCAAGGAATGAACACGATCATCAAAGTGGGGGGTGTGGTCGTGTGACGACCACGATGAAGAGTCCAAATCTGTCACTTCTTCATGTCCTTTGAGCAGCAGCAGAGCGTCCCCAGCAACAACGGGAAGAAGCCGCCCCCCCGCAGGGAAAAGGACCGGCGGCGTGAGCGGAAATCCGAGAGCAGCCATGACGGATGCGAGAGCAAGGAGAACCAGGAGGCCCGGCCCGGGGAGCGGCCCAAAGACCAGGAGTCCAAGGCGGGGCAGGACGCCAGGAGCAGCAGCCCGAAGAAGAGAGGAGGTGAGGGTGAGGAGAACTTCTTTCCTTCTTCTGGACGCATGGAGGCGGCTGCATGATTGTCGCTGGCGTCTGAGGCGGCAGATCCTCCTCAGAACCCGCCTGAATGTGGCGACGGGCCGTTTGGCTCCTCACTGTACTAACCGGTCTCCTCGGTGGGCGTGCAGGAGCAGCTGGTGATTTTTATTTATTTGCTGATGCGGCGCATGCTCCAACGCTTCCATCCAGCCCGCGCTATTTGCAGAATTGACCTCCCCTCCAGAGCGTCCACAGAGCCGGGCCTGTGGCGGCTAACGTCCGCATTAATCGCAGGAGTTTGTGAAGGTAGAAACTGTTCAGGACGGCGTTCCGGGGGCTTTCCTGTCATCCTTGCAGCCACTCAAGGCGCCCGCACCGCACCGCACTCTTTTGAAAGAACTTTATTGAAGCTGGGATGTTTGACGTTTTTAGACCAAAGCTTTGTCTCCGGATCACGACCAGGTCACAAACGTAAGTGGGTTTGTCTGCCGCTGGACGAAGGCCCCCGAGAAGACGCTGACAAGACGTCCAGCGGGGGGCCGGCGCACTCTGAGACCGCCGTCGACACGCCCGACCCTGCGTCATCCAATCGAACGCTCAGGAACTCCACAGCGCATGATGGCAGCCTGAGTAAGTGCTCGCCGCCGACCCTCCTCTTCTTGGCTCGCTGGCTTTGCTGTTTGCCCTGATACGGTCTGTTGTTTGCTCACCGGCCGTCTGTGCCGACGGCGCCGTCCTCCAGCATGGCTTCACGCCGAAAACCCTTTCCAGAGGAAGACGCTGCTCCGTTTGGAGTTCGGATTTCCTAACAGCCGACTAAGCAGCCGCACACTCGGATGGAGGGAAGAGTCCTCCGCTAAAGATGATCTTCATCTTCAGGTTGGAGAGCCGAGCCGCGGGACCACAGCGACGACGCCGGCAGCACCCGGGGTGAAGGCGGCGGCGTTCGAGGAGGACTGCGAGGCCGGGGCAAAGGCCGCGGACGAGGGCGAGGGCGTGGACGAGGTGAACATTTGACTTTTGCTGTGTTGGCCTTTGTTTGTGAGGAACATGCCTGTAGGTGAGCATGGAGGGACCGCCTCCTCCCTCCGGCTTGACGTCTCCTCCGGCCCCCTCCCTCTGCAGGTCGGTACGAATACTCGCTGACCTTCAGGGATGCCCCGCCCTCGGATGGCTCCGCCCAGGTCCCAGCAGAGTTCGGCTCCAACATGGTTTACTACTACGACGACGGCAGCAAGGTCCAGATGTACACGGTGGACGAGAAGCTCCTGAAGGAGTACATCAAACGGCAAATGTACGTTTTTCCTTAGAAGCGGTTCGTCGGGATGAGATTCTCCTTCATTTGTGACCAAATAATGACGGGCAGCTGTGCTTCTAACCATGACTCAGCACTTTTCCTGCCATGCTTTGGTCCTAACCATTGGCCGGTAGAGCAGCACGTTACCAAACGCACAAGTTTGACCCGCGGGGTCGGAGGTGGCTTTGCTCCTCCGGAGCAGCTCAGGAGGTCAGTGGGGTGTGAAAGCTGAGCAGGAGCTCGGCGGGTCACGCTGGGGGTGTCAGAGCTGCCCCCCTCCCCTACAGAGTGAGGATGATCCGAGTCTGGCCTGCAGGGGGCGGTGTGCCTCTGCTTCCTTTAGAGCTCGGCCTGATTAAAGATCGGACTCTGGTGTGTGTGTGTGTGGGGGGGGGCTCCTAAATTTAGCCTGCTTCTGAGGGGACATGCAATGAATCACATGGAGGGCTGCGCTGGCACTGCTAAAACACAAAGCAGGGAGGAAGAGGAGGACAGAGGGGGGGGGTGTCTTTCAGGCTGCCCGCTCAGCCAGTGTTAACTCCACAGGAAACAACGGCTCCTCGCCGCCTGCGGGTGTGCGTGAGTGCACGTGCATGCGTGCACGCTGCTGCAGGGACTTGGAGTGACAGGCGGGAAAGCAGGAGCCGTGTGGATCTGGAGCTTCTTCTTTTATTGTGACGAGCTTTAGGGCTCAGTCTGCGTCTGTTTTCTTTGCTGAGGGTCTAACACAGGGGTCGGCAACCCATGGCTCCAGAGCCACATGTGGCTCTTTCATCCTTCTGTTGTGGCTCCCTGTGACTCTGGAAAATAATAATTTTTAAAAATTCAAATTTATTTTAGTTCGTTCATTTTTCATGGCAATTCAAAGGCGCTGCTGGCTGTGCCATGTAAAAAACAGCTTCCTTGGTGGGCTCGTGTTTGTCGGCGAGTGCTGCGGAGCTGATAACAGGAGGAGACACACGGGGCGGCTTCAATAAACACTCCGGGTCTGGAGGGATTTTCTGCCGGGGGCTTGGCGTGGCACGGAACGGGGAGCGGCTTACTGGTGACGGAGAGTTTGCGCCGGTGTTTTGGACTCCCGTGTGCGGTGATGTGTGTTTCAGAGCAGGGGAGCTCGTTGCCTCGGTCGCGATTGACCGGTCATCTTCGGGGAAGTGGGGGAGATTGAAGGGGAAGAGAGTGTTTCTTGAAAATCCACCAGCCAATCAAAATCCTCACCGAAAAGTACGGGACTTGATTGACATGCAGAAGGGCCAATCGGACATCCTCTGACACATACGTCACTGCAGACGCGAGTTTAAATTCACTCAGCGCAAACTCTGCCTTCAGAGCGTCTTTTTCTCCCCGCGGCACATCATGTCCCCGGTAGAAGTCCAGCAACCGGAGTTTATTAAAGCCTCCCCGCGTTTCTCCTCCTGCTATAAGCTCTGCAGTTCTCGCCCGATAAATACGAGCTCATCGAGGAAGCTGCGAGGCGCGCGCTTCGTACGGAGCCAGCAGCCAAATGCCTCACAATATGCCACGCTCCCCGCATTGCACCATTTACAGCAGAGCATGAATACGATGGTTGCTGCTTTCTGTCTTTGTAATAAAACGCCTCATCTGTTAATACAAAAGTATCTTTATGTAAACTCACTGTGTAGTTTTTAATCATCAGTACATATACAATGTTGAAATAAGCATGTAACAAATAAACATGAAGATGAAAAGAAAGAAGTACTTTTTTTTATCTTTTCTGGCCCGCAATCTACACTTATGTCCTGGAAAATCGATCGCGATCGACGTAATGAGCACCCTTGATATAATATATATGCATAATATATATAATGATGTCAAAACGGGTTGTGTCTCCGGGTGCTTTTTTTTCCATTAGGGACGGTCCCAAATGGCTCTTTGAGTAAAAAAGGTTGCCGACCCCTGGGCTAACAGGTCTAAATCCTGCTGTTCTTTAGCCTTTCAGAGGAAACCGTATCCATACATAAGACCATATATGAACTTTGGCACACTAAAAAAATGATATTTTTAATGAAACGAGTTATTTTTGCAGCCTATTTTCCTACTAGGAAGTAAGACGACTCGATCTCTGAGGCTTTAAGGAGTGAAATCCGTGCTCGTCGCACCTGCCGGTCGGCATGTTGTGGTGAAAGTTTCCTGTCAGATGGACAGAATTGTCCCTGATCTAATCTCCAAATGTGTTGTTGTCCTCTTCCAGCGAGTACTACTTCAGCATTCACAACCTGGAGCGAGACTTCTTCCTGCGCAGGAAGATGGACGTGCAGGGTTTCCTGCCCATCTCCCTCATCGCCAGCTTCCACAGAGTCCAGGCCCTGACCACGGACATCAGCCTCATCATGGAGGTAACGTGGCCCCGCCCGTCCGCCTCTCCTCAGCTCCAGCTTCCTCCCGGTGACGTGTTTGTCCCTCCAGGCGGTGAAGAGCAGCTCAGAGGTGGAGCTGCTGGATGACAAAATCCGCTGCAAAAAGGAGCCCGAGCGTTGGCCCATCCCCGCCCCGCCCCTCGTGGGTTCTCCGCGCACCGACTTCTCCCAGCTCCTCAACTGTCCGGAGTTCGTTCCTCGACAGAGCCTCGCCTCCACCCGCTCCGGTCAGTCAGACTCTCGCAGCACCGACAGAAACAAGTTTCCCCGCCGTCAGCGGTTCTGCTGCCTTCTCACCAAATGTCTTCTTAAACTGGCCTGACACGTGTGGGAGGAGCCACCCGCAAAAACCTTTCAGCCTCATGGCGGCATGGCCTGTATTATTCATGGATGATGTTCAGAGATCAGGTTCATTTATTATGAAGAGTTCTGCAAAAGCCTCGCTGATCCCGTCTCCATGTCTGCGTTCATGACATCGTTCAGAGACTCCCGGTACGGCGAGCTTCACCGGCGTCTGAACGACGGCGCTTTCAGCCGTACTTCCGCCTCGCTGTGACTCAGTTTGATGACTTGCTGTCCTGCATTAGTCTAAGGAAACAATTATCGGATTGTTTTCAATTATTCTTGACGGGAAAAAGAAAACTCTAAAATTCAGGAGAACAGTCCGATTCTCCTCCATGACTTCATAGCTGCTATCTGAACACAGAAGCTGCTTCCCCTCACGGCGCCGCGTCACAGAAAAATGCTGCTCACGCCCCACAAAAAAACATCCCACAACAACGAGCGCCTGACTGACGCCGCCGCTCGTCTCACTAGAACCAGGAGCTGGACTCTCAAAGCTGAACTCCGTCCCCGTCAGGGAGGTTTATTCCAAACCCAAGTGGCCTTTACTCACAAAGGCAGATCTAGATGAATCTATTTTTTTTTTGGGTCAGATTCTCTCGACTTGTAAGTTTTTGTTCAGTTTGGTGGATTGATTTGGGAGTTTTGATTCTGCAGTCAGTGAATATTTACCGGAACCACTTTGGATCTTGAATCAGATCCTGGATCATATGGTGATGTTAGGCCCGTATCTTTGCAGTGAGTCTTGCTCGTGCTTCTAATGAGAGCAGGAGGCGACCTCTGACCTCTGATGGAAGCGTGAAGCTGTGTTGGTACCGGTCTGGGAACACGGATGTGTTTGTGTTGCAGCCTCGTCGCCTGTGCAGGAAACGCCTCTGCGTCCGGAGGCGCCTCGGGACTCGGCGGAGTCCGGCTCGCCCCGCCAGGAGCCGCTCCCCGCCGCAGAGGACTCCCTCGCCGCCCTCACGGCCGACCCAGACGCCTGGATCCAGGTGGAGAAACGCCACCGACAGCCCTCCGGGAAAGCAAAGGTAGTCATGTGACCCAAGTTTGGGCCGAGCTCCGCCCCCTCCTCCATGGCATGCAGGGTGGAGGGGTTTCATCCTCTTCATCGGTGCCTCTTTGCTCCTTTTCCTCTGAGTCGTTGTCTTTCTGTCCTCCTGCTCATCTTCTCCTCCTCATGGCCATCAGCATGCAGAGGAGCATGCATGTGCTGCTGGCTCCCCTCCTCTTCCTCCTCCCTCCTCACTGCTCCAACCAGAGTGCCTCCTCTCTGCAGTTGAGTACTTCTTCCTCTCGCTCATCCTCTTCCTCTCCTCTCTTTATGCGAGGTCTGTGGCGGTTCAGGGAGCTTGGAGCTCTCGCATGTCTTCTGTGCTTCCCGCCTCACATTCTGTGTCTGCTTTGTCGTTCAGGGGGGCGGGAAGGCTCCTCCCCCCATCCCGCAGGCGCCGCCGCAGACGGTGCCCGACCAGGAGGAGCTGGACTTCATGTTCGACGAGGAAATGGAGCAGATGGCTCCCAGGAAGAACCGCTTTACGGACTGGTCCGACGAGGACTCCGACTACGAGCTGGACGACCAGGACGTCAACAAGATCCTGATCGTCACCCAGACTCCCCCCTACCTCCGGAAGCACCCCGCCGGCGACCGAACCGGCAACCACGAGTCCCGGGCCAGGATCACAGCGGACCTCGCCAAAGCCATCAACGACGGCCTCTACTACTACGAGCAGGACCTGTGGAAGGGAGAGGAGCCCCCTGAGGGCTGCAAGGTGAGGCTGCAGGTGACGGTTTCCATACGTTTAGATCGTTTAGGCTCCGCCCCCACCACGCCGCCCGTCCTACGGAGCGTCGCCGTCTAAAGATGCAGTTCAGTGACGACAGTTCAACGCCAACGGGGACTGGAGAGACGCAGACGGCAACACAGGCAGGAAAATCTGCTGAAGGCCGCGTCACGCAGCCGCTACGTACGATTTATGCATTTTCCACGTATGAAACGCCAGTATTTCATGATACATGCGTGATCTACGTCATTCAGCACCATAATCACGCACAGTTCATGTTCTATGTGGATCTACGCGTTCTTTCTGTGGTTTGTTAGTACTTCTGTGGTTTTTAAGGTGGTTCATTCCTGAGTCATCTGTAAAACTTTCACGTCTGTACGTACATTTTCACGTACAAAATATTCACCATTTATCCAGAACTACATCACGTTTTGTTCTGCTCGTTAAACTATGCTTTAAAAATGTCTTATTTTAACCTCCAAAGTACAGCGGGGCCAAAAGGAAAAGCTTTGTTGGTGTTGAGGGAAAACGGCTGGGTCAAAGGTCGTGGGCCAAGCGACCACACACGGGAAAATCCTCGCCTGAACACACACACACACCAAGGTCGTCTGCATGTGGCCCTCCTTCCATGGCTGACGTGTACGGTGTAAAGTGCGGCGCACAGCTGCGGCGTGTCCCACCTGCCGGCGGCGTGACGAAGGCGTGTTATCACTGCAAACAGCGTCGTCTCTGCTCTGCTCACAGATGAAGCTCTAAAGAAACGGAGAGAAAAAGATTTGGTCCTCGCCAGACAGACAGTCGTGGCGGCGCTGCTGCGTTTTCAGCTGTGGTCGGTTGTTCTCCTCTGAATCTTCTGCGCGTTTCCTGTCTCCAGCAGGACGTGGAGAACTTCAAGAAGCTGAACATCATCAGCCAGGATGAGTTTGACACGCTCACACCCAAAGTGCCTGAGGACTCAAGCCAGGAAGCCCCGCCCCTTCCCATGCCAGGTGAATGTGTGCAGCGAGTGTGCTGCAGCTGTCTGCACTGTTCTGCAGGAAGATGACTGCTGCTCACACACAAACACACACACACACACACACACACACACACACATGTATATTTCAGAAAAACACTCCATATTAGTCAAGGAGTCACCTTTTACTTTATCAAGACGTCTGAACGGCAAATCAGTCCAACAGAGCAGATGCTGCAGGGACAGGAAGTACAAAATAAAACATTTATGGGGGGTTCATAGCTTTCTGAGTTCAAGTCTGACACTAAACTTGTGTGTTTAACGTTTTCTGATTAGATTTGCATTCTTTAAAATCGGCTTAGAGGCAGAAACGTAAAGATTTATTAACTAAACACTTGTTCTGAAGATGAACAGGAATGAAGACAGCTATGGATGATTGACATGACCGACAGGATAGAACACGACCAGAACTACATCTGAACTAAACCATGAAAACATGAAATCTTAATGATGTCAGCAATCTGGAGATGAAAGTTGTAGGAAGTCTGTGTTTAAAATGGGATTATCTTGATTAAACTGGAAACTCAGTTTGTTTACATCAAAAAATGACAATTGTATCACGTTCACCAACACGTAGCTGAGTAGTTATTTATTGCTACGTTATTTTAAACATTTTGCTTAAATGTTTCCGTGTTGTTTAAAGGTCAAAAAAGCGTTTTTTTCCCTCTGAAACCCTCTGCACAATCTGGACCTTGTTCTAAAACTGTCGTGCTTCCAGTTGACAGCGGAGCAGAACTGGCGCGCTCTCTTCCCGCCTCGGTGCCCGAGTCGCCCAGCTCTCACCAGCCCCGCACCCCCAGAACCCCCCGCACCCCCGGACGCAATGACCCCAACAAGACTCCCCGCTTCTACCCCGTGATGAAGGAGAGCAGCAGCCTGGATAAGCAGGTGAGGCCGGGTTTGTAGAAGAGCATGATGGGATGGATTGCCGTCCTGCTGATGCTGTGAGCGTTTCAGCAGAAAGTCTGAGATGGAGCAGCATTGGTGACGTCGTTTCTTAGAGCTTAGTGTAACAAAAAGGAGCTTTTTTTAGTTTTTGTGGAGGACTCGACGCAGCGGGTCTAGTGTGGGATCTCTTCTGGTCTGCGCGGTTCTGCAGGGCGCTCGGCGTTCTGTGCCGCAGCGCCAGCTGGAATCCCAGTCTGTGGTGTGATTTATGCCCCGACATCTGCAAACGCCTCACTGTTGTGTTCCTAACCGTCCAACCGCTCCCGTGCGTTCCAGACGCCCAGGAAGAAGAAGACTCGCCACAGCGCCAACCCCCCCCACGAGGCCCACATCGGCTGGGTGATGGATTCCCGTGAACATCGGCCGCGCTCGGCGTCCATCAGGTCTGACCCTTTCATGCTATTAGAAATGTCTGAATCCCCGCTTCTACAGCAGAGAAATGTTGCTTTATATTTATTTATAAGCTTTTCATTTTAAACGGATAAAAACACAACGAGGAAGGAGGTTCCATTCCACAAAAGGGCTTTGGATGAAGATCCAGTCCAAACATCTATTTTCTAAACGTAAACACATACCGGTAAATCATGCATGCTGGTGTGTGCTTCAAAGAAGGCAGCGGGAGCAAAACGGAGTTGGTTAGGGTTGATTTTTATGTTTCCAGTCATCGATCAGCATCCAAAACTCCATCAAAGTCCTCATCTACTGTGTCTCAAATGAACAGCTGGGCAACCGCCATCGCCAAGAGGCCGTGTAAGCCGACAGGTGTCCAACCGTCCCCGCTCTGTCCTCTGAAGAAGTTCTTCTCTCCAGAGGTTCAATCAATCAATCTTTATTTATAAAGCACTTTTCATACAAAAGAATAACACAAAGTGCTTTACATTATAACAAAACAAAATAAACAATATAAAAACAAGCATGAAGATTAATATAAACAAGCACAAAAAATAAATACAAATACAAATAGGGCCCCCCTCCCCGTACCTACACGACCCCCCACTTCTTACACATCTTCCGCCCCTTAAGTGATGGGGAAAGACGATGAGAATTGAGAAATAAGAAATAGGCTGAGCACGACCAGCCAAATGCAGCATCACAGGCGGGGACCGCTCCACCACAGCTAAGAGGTGATGCAGGTCCCCATCCAGAGCCACAACAGCATCTGACCCAGAGGGGGGGGGGCACTGGAAAAATAAAAAAGGGCTTAAGGTGGTTGGCGCTCTTGCCTCAAAGTAAGAAGGCCCCGGTTCAAGTCCCGGCTGGGGGAGGTGAAACAGAACATTAATGGGGGACTCCGGCTTCCTCCCACCATCCAAAAACATGCTTCATTGGTTAATTTCATAGGTTAATTGGTTAACCTAAATTGTCCCAAGGTTGTGAATGTGTGATTGTAGACATTCTACCCTGCGACAGACTGGCGACCTGTCCAGGGCATCCCCTGCCTTCGCCCACAAGTGGGCAGCTCCGTGACCCCGAAAGGGACAAAAACGGTAGAAAAGGAATGTATGAATGAAAATAAAAAAGAGAATGAAAAAGTAAACACGTTGATAAAAGCAATAAATAATAAAACTAAATTAGGCTCCCCCCTCATTCAGGCCCTCAGAGCCTCCAGAGCGGGTTAAACCAAAGAACCAGTCTCAGTTCTTTTAGAGCACAGATCTCAAACTCCAGGCCTCAAGGGCCCGTCGGTGTTTTCTAACCAACCTGCCATGAAGCTCCTTACTAAAACAAACCTGTGCATCAGCAGAAATGAACGCACTTAGCGGACGGTTGCTTCCGCTAAGTGCCTCCAAGTGTGATAGCTTGCAGTTTAAGGTACACGAATTACCTGCACTTTAGTGCTATTCGGGGGCGTGTCTTCTGTCATGCATCTCATGCTGTCCTCTTCTACGTCCTCTTTACACTATGAGGCTCTCCGTACATTTTGGAGAAAATTTAAGCCTTTTAAATGCGCCTTATGGTCGTGAACATTTTTTTTTATGGTTCTCTAGTTAAACCCCAGAAGTCTTCTTCCTGCCGCCGTAGCTCCCCTCTGATTGGCCGCTGAGCAGCTCTGCTAACTCGGGTTGTGTTTCGACCTCCACCCCACAGCAGCTCCAACGCGTCTCCGTCGGACGGCGCGCCGCTGTCGGGAAGCTACGGCTGCACCCCCCAGTCCCTGCCCAAGTTCTGGCACCCGTCCCACGAGATGCTGAGGGACAACGGCTTCACCCAGCAGGGCTACCACAAGTACCGCCGGAGGTGCCTGAACGGTACGCAGACCGACGGGAACTTCGACACACGTGTGGTGGTTCTTCGCATGCTGAAGTTTTTGCTTTCTCACCCCCCCCACCCAGAGAGGAAACGGTTGGGCGTCGGCCAGTCTCAGGAGATGAACACTCTCTTCAGGTTCTGGTCCTTCTTCCTCAGGGACAACTTCAACCGGAAGATGTACGAGGAGTTCAAACAGTTTGCGGTGGAAGACGCCAAAGAAAACTACAGGTGAGGAGATGCGACGAGATGCTGGGGGGGTCTATGATGTGAAACCTGCTGGATATATGAACGCAGGCGTCTGTGTGACCCTCCGACCCGACCTTCGGGCGATTCACATCATCAGACAGCGTTTAGGCCACGCCCCTTTGGGTAAAAAAGGAGAACCGATTACAAACCCCCAGTGCTCTTGAGCTGCGCATTTTTCTTTACAAGTTTCAGACTTCGGGGTTCGGTCATGCATGTAAAGCAGCCCCACACCATCCTACTTCCACCTCCGTGTTTGACTGGTGTTAGAAAACAGAGGTGGCTCTTTTATCGCAGCGTGTTTCCGTCTTTATACTTGAACTCTCCCGCAGATCCACAAGTCCCTCTCTGAACTCTGACCTCTGAACTCTGAGCCGAGTCCAGTGAGGCCAGACCTCCTCAGTGGGAAGGTTCTGCACATGAGTGGATGATGCAGAAACCGTTTCAGACTGAAACCCCTTTGGTTCTTTCCGTTGCGTCTGCGTTTTCTGTCAGGCAGCTGTCTCTAGTCCGGCGTTCAGTCACTCCTGAACCAGAACTTTTCCAAAACCGCAGCTAATCACATCCGGGCTGTATGGGGTAGAGGTAAGATCTTAAGCCCGAGCCCGAGTCAGAACCCGGGTCGGGTTCTAAATGACAATCATTACGTTCGGGTCGGTTCGGGCCGGGCTTCTCTCTCACTGACTTTTTTTTATAAATATATTCTAATGGCTGCAAAGAAGCTCCTTAGGCGGGCGGTTGTCAAACAGCTCTTTATGAATCCTGTTTGTCAGAACGGTTACCGCACGAACCGAGAGGCACAGCCAGCTTCTTACCCAGAGGGAGAACGTTCACCGAGCGCACACACACACACACACACACACATACAAACAAACACACACAGGTAGACCCCGCCCCCTCTCTCCCACCAGTCACCAGCCCACCGTTGATTAACACACACTCTGGTCCAGCAACTGGCAGAAAGAGGGGGGCACCGGCCACCCGCAGCTCTGCGCACACGTCGTAAATGTAATTTTCCCTCCGCAAGTCCGCATCTATTTTGTGTAGGTATCCCCGATATGGAGCAGCAAGAAGTCACGGATAAACTTAAGACAGGGGAACTGAAAAGGCAAACACGCAACGCCGCAACTGCAGTATTTCTCCGCGTAATGAAGCGAGTCCGCATCAAGATCCCTCTTTCACTCTCTTTGTCTGGCCTCTTATTCTGTGTTCCAGCGTTATTTCGTTGTGCAAATGCATTTATCATGTAGGGAGGAACCTATGCGCAGCGCTTCCGGCAGAACTCTATGCCACAACAGCGAGCTTGACTACGCGCGCGGCTGCAGCGACCACTCTCTGTTTGAAATAAAATAACTTTCATGATCATAAAAATATGTAGATTATTTTACCTTTAAGAAATCTGGCGTTTTTTTCTGCCAAAAATACTATGGAATAAATTGAAATTTCGGGTTTGCTTCTGGCTCTGGCCTGCAAATCAAGTCAATTGGTCGGGTTCGGACCGGGTTCGGCTTTAATGCCCGCGGGCCTGTGTCGGGTCGGGCTAGTATGGGGGGGGTTATGGGGAGGGCTGCTTCTCTTCAAGCTCTTGCATGAGTTCGTGTTTTAAAGCCACTTTGCATTAAATCCAAATGTGTTTGATGTGAGTCAGAAATGATTTATGCCAAGACCCGAGCGCTCGGGAACCGTGAAATGTCAGTTCAAGTCCAGACAGCGGTGGACCGGTTGGTTCGGTCCTGCTGTCAGAAGCATGAAGTCAGTCTTTGGCGTGAACACCGCCGGGACGCCCTGCAGAGGTTTGAACGCACCGCTGTAATTAAAAACGCCACATCCAATCCAGCTGAGGATCTGCCGAGTGTTGCGACCGTGCGCCAGGTTTCATCTGGGCGTGTCCCCCGACGTGCAGATGTTTCTCATGCTGCGTTTACTGCCTGCAGGTACGGACTGGAGTGTCTGTTTCGATACTACAGCTACGGTTTGGAGAAGAGGTTCCGGTTGGATCTCTTCAAGGACTTTCAGGAGGAGACCCTGAAAGACTTTGAGAAAGGTAAGGAGGAGCAGAAAGGGCGGCCGAGCTCGGCCTCTGAGGACGGGGACTTCCTGTCAGCGAGCGCCACGGATAAACCCCCAATGTCATGAAGGGCGTGTCCCCCGTAGGCTCAGACTGCTTTAGGGGTCACAGAAGCACTGAGCCTGGTCTTCAGGCATGAGGAGAAACCTCTCCATTCCAGGTTTCAGGTGGGAGGTTGTCAGAGAGCAGAGCAGGAAGTTGTCGTGTTTGCAGGGAGGCATTTCCTGTCAGCGGCATCTCCCTAACATGAGGCGTGTTGTAAAAACCTCCGTCTCTTCAGGGCTGACCGGACTCCAAGCCGGTTTGGGTTGAAGACACCACAGTGGGAGCTGAAGCAGTTGCTAGATGGAAATCTCAGTTCGATGCCATTAGAAAGACGTTTCTACTTGAATATCAGATTGTTTCCTAAAAACCTTTGAGCTTTCTTGAAGTCAGGAGCTGGTTTCTGTTTCTGGACAGTTTTCCCAGAAGTTCAGAAGCTTCTTCAGCAGGAAAGTCCCGTCACCCGTCAGACCTGATCCTTTAACAGAAGAAAATCATCTTTTCAGACTTTTCTGCCTGCTTTCTCCACTGCAAAGCAAAACCTTTTTGTGATGAGATGTAGAAAGGTCTCAGATAAAAAAAAGGACTGAGCTGTTTTTGGTTTGGAAGGAATTTAGTTTGTCTCGTTTCTGTGAAAAGTCAGCTGGAAGGGAGTTTCAGGGCAGGTTTCAAACATGTTAAGCAGAAAAAAACCATGCATGTCTGCAGCGTCTGCACAAAGCATCTGCAGACAAAGCAAACAGAGCAGCTGTCTGTGGGAGAAACTCTGAGGATAGGAATTCATTTCATTGAAAAGGGGCATTTCATAACACCAAAGCATTCACACTGAAATAATGAGAACCAGTTTACAGGAAAAGCAGTTCTAAGCAGACGAGTTCTGACTTAAAGACAGGAAGTGAATCCAGATGTTTGGGAGGTCCAGAGATGAGGAGCAGAGAAACAGGAGGGCAGTGAGAGGAGGAGGGAGGAGGGACGTGATGCATGGCCTTGATGGGAGGATTTGAAATCAATTCTTACGTGAACAGGGAGTTTTGAGGAGTTTGGATTAAATTATTCATTTATTTTTAGTTTGAATTTAGTTATTTATTCATTGGATGAATGCTATGTAAGCGTTACTGGCAGACGAAGTGTGCGTTATTACTTTTTAACGCACTCCGCGGAAGCCTGAACCGTCCAGCGCAAAAGGACGGTGAATAAAGCATCAGTTCAGAGAAAAAGTTCACCTCTAACCGCTTGTTTTTGTCCAGATGATGAAGCAAAAGGTTGTTTTAAAGAAGCCGGCGCAGTGATACAAAACATTTAAGCTAGCTGACCGGAACTTCTTTTTTCACTGTGCGGTTATCAGGTTTTAATGCACACCCAGCAGCCAATCAGAATCGAGTATTCACCCGGACCATGGGATAAAAATCCTTCAACCATGGTTTTCCTGTTTGTCTTTCTTTATTCTAGTATCTTCCTCCATTTTTTGGTGCTTCACTCTTCCTACAATTTTTCAGCTTTTTTAACTATTCAAATGTTCAACTCTTTCAGCTTTTTCCAGCTATGACTTTTGGTCCTTCAAATCCTTGAACTTTTGCGGGGTTTCTGCCTCCATTGAAATACACGGGGAATCCTCGGTGCAGAGGCTCGCTGGTTCGATACCCGGCTCTGGCATTTTTCATAAACATATCTTTTTTTTTATAGAGCGGTTTTCATTTTATTTATGTTCAACTTTGATCATTTCTTTATTCATTATTTGCCAATTTTACCTTTTAATTGTCATTTTCGTTCAGCAGTGCAGCATTCAAACCTGCATTTTCTTCTGGAAACGCAGCTTCTTCTGGTTTTTAGTTCGAATTTAGCTTTTTTAGGTTTGGATTTGGAGCGGTTTCACAGAGTCAGCGTTGTGAAAATCACCAACTCGCTGTTTCCCACAGTCTTTATGGACTTGTTGGGACCTGATGGAAGGACTTGACTTAACCTGTCAGGTAGGCTTGTGTAATGACGATGCAGCCGTTTCCGCGGTAACCTGGTTGACTGAAGGCCGTAAAGATGTCACAGCGACTGAAATCTGCGGTCTGACACGCCGCTCATGTGAAGACAGACGTGCGTCTCGCTCACAGACTGAGGCCGAATCATTTCTGCTTTTCAGAGAAATCGGAAAGCTTTTGTGTCGCTGACAGAGGTTCTGACCCGACCCGTCCTGCAGTCCTGCCCCAAACATCCTTTCTGTTTTCAGATGAGAATCAGCCTCTGATGTTCAAACCACAGGAACGTTTAGCACTGATGTGCACCCAGATGAAATGTGGGTTTCTGAACTCTGCAGGTCAGCTGTACGGGCTGGAGAAGTTCTGGGCCTTCCTGAAATATTCAAAGATGAAGAACCAGCCCATCGACCCAAAACTGCAGGAGCATCTGTGCAAGTTCAGAAACCTGGAGGACTTCAGGGTGGAGGTGAGAGCGGCTGAATGGCCGCACATCACTGGAGAATCCAGTCTGTGGACTCGGTTCCGTGTGCTTTGGACCTCAACGTTTCTGTGCTTTCAGCCGCCGATGGGGGACGAGGGGGGCAGGAGGAGGCGCCCCTCGGCCGGGGAGGACGGAAGGCGCCGGCGACATCCTTCCAACACTACCTCAAAGGCAGCGCAGCCCAACAAATCCTCCATCACGCCGCCTCAGCCCGCATCTGCCGCGCCACAGACCACGCCCAACGACAGCGCGCAGAAAAAGGCCGCCGCGCCGCCCGCCCACAGGAAGAAAGCCGACGGCAAAGCAGGAAAGAAGGAGGACGCCACACCCAGCAAATGAATGAGAGAAGCTTGTGGAGAGTGTTTGACCAGGAGAGACGGGGGCGTGGCGTTCGGCTCCTCCCCCACCGTTTGGTATAAGAGAGACTGAGCGCGGTTGATTCGATTGTTTTCATCAGTGCATTTCATTTTTGGAGCATCACAGGCGTGGAATGGCGCCTGCTCTTACCGTTTACAAACACACATACTTCCCTTCATTTGGCCTTGTGTCTCGGATGCCAAACTCTTGGAGGGTTCGGTCCCGGCGGCGACCCGCTCGGGTCCGTGACGCGCTCCGGAACCGGGCTCCACCGTCGTGCCCAGAACAGCAGACGCTGCTGCGTCGTCTGGTGTGCCTTAATCTTCTTCAGTGCGAAAAAATGCGCTTCTCGAGGTCTTCCTTCTTATTTCTCGGGGTTTGAACCCGTGACGCCGAGCGGGTTTGCCAACCTGCACACGTTCTGTTCTCACGGTGACAATCAGGCTGACGGCAGCGGTCCAGAGGGAGCAGCTCCTCCTCTGACCGTCTGCAGAACGGTAAAAACCATCACGTTTGGTTTGAAAACCCGAAGAAATCCCATTTCACAGCCAGAGATTGTTTAATTTATTGTTTGCTTTTCTTCCATGTTTGACTAATGGAATAGTCTTAGCAGTTTTGAATGGCTTTTACTGATCACCAGTGGGAATGAAGGGTGTGAGCTTTCAGCAAAAAACTACCCAATATTTAAGCTTGAAGTTGACTTCATCTTCTGTTTGAGGCTTGGTGCTGCAGAGCACCCTCTTCATCCTCCTTTTCCTTCATTAAACTTCATTTTAGAGTTGAATTAAAATTTAAAAAAATGTAAATACTATAAAAATCATTTGCTTTTCATTTATTCATCTGATTTTAGGATGTGATCTGTTTTATCATTAGTGTGTTTTTCAGTGTTTTAGGATGAAAGGATGCATGTCCATGAATTGTAAAATGCAAAAAAAAAATTATAATCTCTATAAAGTATCTGCTGATTGTATGAAGTGGCGTCTGTGTGATCTGTGCCCGTCGGCCTGTTGCTGGTTTCTGAAGCTGCTGAGCTGGATCAGCAGGAATCTGCTGGCACCAGAACCAAAAACCGGGAGGGGAACCACAGTTCTGTTTGCTCTCTGAGCAGCCAGATGAGTAAAAACGGCAGCAGGAATCATTAGAAACAAGACTGAAAATATCCGGTGATCGGAATTCTGTTTCACTGCGGGAGTTTGGAGTTTCCAAAATTTGGAAGAATAACTCTAAATTGTCCTGGCGTGACCTTTGGATGCCTCGTTTTGTTTCACCGAAACCTCAAACGGATAAACAAAGCTGTGAGAAGTCATCCCAGGTCCTCTGGGATGCTGCCTTCAGGGGGCCCACGGAAACCTCAGCTCCACGGAAACCTCAGCTCCAAACCTTTTCAAGCATTTCATGACAGACTATTCTCTTTTTCTGTCTGCGGTTTACATCGTTTCTGCTCCTTTTTTTATTCCTTATTTAAAATGTTTATCCTCTTCAATAATTCACATTCAACTTTATTTTTATGACACTATTCCTGTTAGAAAGCATCTCAACCATAACATGAACAATAGTAAGAAAATAATAGTTAAAACATAATCATGATGGAAAAATACAAATAAACCCAACACACATCCCACAAATACAATCAAAATAAATCCAATTCTTAATTAAATCAAATAAAACACGGACTCAGCTCTGTTAGAGGAATTTTTTTCCTTAAAACCCTCCAGAGGGGATGAAGCTCACATCCTCAGGCTGGTCCACGGCGCTGGAACGAGGCCTCGCCGTGGCGTTTGGTTCTGACCTGAAGGACCACCAGCAGACCTGCTCCTGAGGACCCCAGGGTCATAAACTCAAAGTAAATCTGATTAAAGATTAAAGTCCAATTACAATAAATATGAAGTAAAAAAAGAACCTAAACACTGGTCCTAAAGCTGCCTGGGAGCCCGTGCAAAGATGTCATTGAAGTTCTGGGCTCCTCCTTCCTGGTCCTGGTTTAAAGGTCTGCAGCCGAGTTTGGAACAAGCTGCAGCCGACTGATTTTCTTAGAAAGGTGAGTAATTGTTGGAAGTACCATTATGACGAAAAGCCAAATCCTTTGATTTCTGGGATGGACACTGACGTGATAACATGAACAGCAGTCCTACGGCCGTATCTAAATCTTTTGGCTGAAGCTCATTTGCAGCATTTGTCCCTAAATGTTTTTAATACACGAACGTTACAAAAATGTTTAAAATGACATAAAACAATGTAAACTCAGAGGCTTCAAGGGCACAAATCCTGTCAGTTTCACAGGCTTCTGCTGTTTCGTTGGTGTTCTTGAAAATGAGACTTTAATCTTTGGTTGTCCTTCTTGTGTTTCCATTTTACCAATAGAAAAAAATGTTATTGGTAATAATTGTTCCATTTATGTCCTCGTGTAAGTGTCCTGCAACAGACTGGTGACCCGGTCAGGGGGGATAGGCTCCAGCAACACATGACCCCATATAGGGATTCAGCGATTTCAGAAGATGGATGATTGGATGGATGGGTAGGTGGATGGATGGATGGATGGATGGATGGATGGATGGATGGATGGACGAAGAAAATGAGTGGATGGACAAATAGATGATGGTTGATTGAATGGTGGATCGATGAATGAATGGACTGTTAGGTGGATGATTGGATGGAGGATGGATGGATGGATGGATGGGCAGTTTTACTTCTACATGTTTGACTAAGAAAGGAACTTAAAATAACTCGTCATGTAATTCTGAGATAGTAATGTTGTTGGATAGAAGATGAGTTCAAATGACAGTGAAGTCACGTGCTCAACACCGCCAGCACAGCACTTTGTTCCTCTCTTTAAACATTTCACTTCCACCATTTGATTTTCAGGAACTGTGTTCAAATAAAGGTAAAAGTTGTTTCTACAGTTAAACGGGATCAGATTGGTGCGTGTAACACGGGAAGTGAGCGTCGTCTGATGGAGTCAACTAGTGGCCTCGTCTTTCCGAGCCGGACGTGAACGCAGCTTCTCGGCAGGGGCGTGTAGGCGCTAACTGTGCAGCATGGCGGACGATGGAGACAGTTCGAGCGGATCAGTTGACACAACAGGCGGGCAGGGGGCAGCGGAGGAGGCGAGCGGACTCAGCTTAGTCGGGATGCTGCTGAATATCAGCATTTTGGTGGTGGTGGTGGTGGTTTGTGTGGCGGTGTACCGACGGTGGAGCAGGCGGCTCGGTGCCGACGCGGCCCGTGGCGACGAGGCCTCGGCGCTTCCCAAGATGAGGAGACGGGACTTCACTCTGGAGCAGCTGCGGGAGTACGACGGAGTGCAGAACCCCCGCATCCTCATGGCCGTTAACATGAAAGTTTTCGACGTGACGAGCGGCAAAAAGTTTTACGGCAAAGGTGAGTGTTCGGGCCGTTCGACTGGCTTCCGTGAGGGCGGGAGAGCGGTCGGAGTCGCCGCCGCGTGCGGTGAGTTGTCCGGGATCAAGATTTGGGCGCAAACCGCTTTTTAGCTTAGCTGGCTTTGTGTCTGAATGAGGCACGAGCTGCTAGCTAGCTACTATCTCCACGTCCGTGGAGCCGTTAGCAGGAGAACTCTAACAGAACCGGTTCTTGGCGCGGCTCGGGACGCCTCTGGGTCAAACTAGTTGGGTTTTAATTTGTCACATTTTAGTGCTTGGTTTTTGTCAGCGTTAGCTTGTTAGCTCACTGGCTACATCATCATCGGCAGCTCCGCTTGTTGACACGGACGGGACCCGACCCACGTCGCTGCGGGAAAGTTGTGATCATCAACCCCAGAGCCAACATAACTACTGGTTGGTTGGACTTGGACCGGACACATTCCGAGCCGGATAAAGCTTGACTCGTTTACGACTCAGCAGTTCGTCACATTTGGCGGAGCCTCCTGTCAGCTCGGTATAAAACTATAATTATTCCGCCCCGCTCCCGAGTGTCGAGTGTCGCCCCGCGCGACCTGCACACCTGACAGGACGGAGCGCGCGCGGAGAGCACGAGCAACGGCTGCAGAGGAGGGGGGGGGGGCAGGAAGACACTAAACTGAGCTCAGTTTGGTCATTTCTGAAACTGTAATTAATGAATGGTGTTGGGGGAGGGGCTGTTGTCGCTAAAATAAAATTAAAATGAGTTAAAAACTAAATAGACACGAAGGCTGACAAAATTCATCAGATGACTCCACCTTCTGTCCTGAGTTGTTTGGGCCTTTTGAATATAATACAACCGTTTTAGGAAAATTAAACGAGTTTCAGGATCAACAAAATATCTGAGAGTTTTGAAGGGGGGGCCCTCTGGAGCCTCATCCAGGGGGTCCCGCTCTGCTGACCTTCTGTCAGACTCAACAGCTTCTGGAGGACAGCCGTCATCAGTTCTGACATCTCAGAGAACCGGTCCAAATCAGCCTCCTTGTACTGCGGCTGGAGTCGCTGAACTCTTCATGTCGACATGAAGACGTGTTGATGTCTAGAGTCTGAAATGTTTCCTCAAAGCAGACACGTCTTTGCTGTTCTGCACTTTAACCAGGCAGATGCTCGATAAGATTCCCGCTGAAGCAGATCTAATCTTTCTGGCCGCGTGGTGCTTGGCTCTGGGGAGCTTTCGTTTTGAAGAAAGTCTGGTTTTCCTCCATGTTTTTGCCCCAAAAAAAGGGAAAAGCGAGAAGCCTAAAGGGCAAAAAGTTTTCACATGAGAGTCGGATGATGTTCGCCCGCCCAGAGCATGAACCCAACCTGCAGCTGGTCAACTTTTTATTTATTTAATGGAGCTGGTCAAACTTTTTGTTTTTATTTTGTTGTTTTATATTTATTTTTTGGAGCTGGACAAACCCTTTATTTTAATTTTGTTTTATATTTATTTATTGGAGCTGGTCAAACTTTTTTTTTTAATTTAATTTATTTATTTATTGGATTTGGTCAAACATTTTGTTTTTATATTGTTGTTTTATATTTATTTTTTGGAGCTGGACACACTTTTTATTTTAATTTCATTTATTTTTTTGTTGGATTTGGTCAAACTTTTTGTTTTGTTTTATATTTATTTTCTGGAGCTGGACAAAGCTTTTATTTTAATTTTATTGTTTTATATTTATTGGATCTTGTCAAAGCTTTTATTTAATTTTAATTTTATTGTTTTATATTTATTTTCTGGAGCTGGGTAAATGTTGGAGATCTGCACGGCTTTTGCACAGACGCCAAAGTCCCAGCAGGAATCTTGCTGCCATTGACACAACAGACATTAATAATAAAGCATGAAGGGGAGTTTAATGGTGACCAGGAGAAAAGCAGGACGTACATTTCAAGTCATTTCATCCATAAAAATCTGGCCTGCAGTGGAGATGCATTGCGGTCTGTCCATGTTCAAACACCGATCAGATTCTGGTCTTGATGTTTGATGACAGGAGGGCGCCGTAGTGTTTTTCATTTAATGGTTATTTTAAAGCGTCTTCAGGCTTTTTCGTCTCTGGGATTCAGAGCCTCACAGGTGATGGGGATTTTGTCCCGCTAGTTCTGACCCACATTCGTCTGGCATCTTGAGCGACAGGGTTATGCGAGGAAAGTGCTTAGTCACCGTCGCCAGAGCACAGCTTTTACTGCAGCCAGATGTGGTTTATGGCGCTGGTTGGTTCGTGTGCTGCAGGCCTTTCATGTTAAGCAGGTATCCGCATATTTAGGTCAGAGGTCGTCACCAAGTGCAGGCTTGTTCCATTACCGAGAACGGATTACCCGATGTGCCGAACCTGCTCCCGTCCCGCGTTCACGCCGACTCTCTCCTCCTCAGATGGTCCGTACGGGATCTTCGCGGGCCGCGACGCCTCCAGAGGCCTGGCCACCTTCTGCTTGGACAAAGGCTTCCTGAGAGACGAGTACGACGACCTGTCAGACCTCACTGCTGTGCAGATGGAGAGCGTGAGAGAGTGGGAGATGCAGTTCATGGGTAGGTTCTGGTGCCGGCTCGGTCCTGTGGCCTTCTGTGGCTTTCTACAGGAAGAAGAGCGAATGAAAAGAACCTGACCAGCTTTTCACCAAAGTTCCTTAGTTTCTGTCATCTACAGGGTTTTCCATGGTTTTAACATCTTTATATTAAATTGTCTTGTGGCCCCTTACTGCGCCCCCCCCAAAAACCAAAGGGCAGTTTCAAAGCCAGAGAACAACGCCTCCTTAAAGCCACATGGAGGCAGAATGACCTCAGGAAGACGGAGGTCAAACTGAATCATTTCCTGGAAGAACATTCCCCAAAAGTAACTTTCACCTGACACACCTGACAAACCACAACCAACCAGTTAGTCTGACAGCTGTGCTCGTGAGTCACTGAGAACTTTCCCTTTTGGTGTCCTGATCACAGTTCTAACAGGAAAAGCCTTCTTCCTTCCTTTCCCATTGGTCCTAATCCAGGGATTACATGGCACCCACAGGAATACAGCTCAGCTCATTACGGAGGGAAATCTTCCAACTTCCTCAAATGTGGTTTTCTCCGTTCAACACGCGCTGCGTTTCCATCGACGATCAAGTTGTGCAAATTGGACTTGCGATAATAAATTTGCCTCATGGAAACACGACACTTTAGGTGGAAAAAAATCACATTTATTAAAAAAGGTTTTAGCGCTTGTGGGAGGCGTTTTTTGAGACGTGTTGAGATGGACACATTTCACCAAAATTAAATGACTCATGTGACCAACAACCGGATGGCGACGTGCTTCTTGGTAGGAACTGGCGGCCTTGAGCGCTGCACAGCGGGCGCCGCCAGACGTCCCACAGCGTCACAGCTCATCATAAGTTGAGCGTGTCACGTGGAATTGTTGGATCCACAGTAATAGTAAATCGCAAACTTAGCGTTATCACGATATCCAGCTGTGCAATACGCATATCGTAAAAGACGGCTAAAAATGACGATAAATGTTGACCTTAAATGTACTGAAACAATCTTATGATAGCTTGACGTATTTAACGACTCAAATACATTCATTTATGCATTTGACCAATCGGATGGAGCTTTTTATTTATTTATTTTGGAGCACTTTTGTGTTAGATGTTTTCCTCCTATGTAAACATTTGTGCAGTAATTTATGTTATGTTGACTCATATTTAAATTCAATTGTAGCAGTGAAATAGAAATGATGTTTTTTGTTGTTTTTCTATTTGTTCATGTATCGCAAGTTAGATCGTCATCACAACATTGATCACTAAAAATCGCATATGGTGAGATTTCCTCGTATCGTGCAGCCCTAATCCACAGCTCCTCTGGAAAACTACCATTTCCCAAAACGGCCCCATCCGTAGCCCCTCCCACGTGTAAGGAGCTCGCCGCTCCACGACCTGAAGAAGACGTTGACGTCTCCTTTGATAGATGATGATGAGCGCTAGAGCCGTGGCAGAAATGTGAAGGGATCTGCTGTCAATGTATTGATCACATCCGTGTTTCTGAATGACTGATGGCGTTAGTCGGTTTTTATTATTGTCGCATAATTAAGATTTAATGGAAACGGTGTAACTGCCAGATCGTTGTGTCTTTTGGACATTTGTAGAATTTCCATCACGTTTTGCACATGTGTGTGATGGAAACGCAGCTGCTGATGGTGTCACATGTTCAGGTAGAGCGGCCGGCGGCGAGTCGTCTTCACAGCGTCTTCAAAACCAAAGAGTCGCTGAGTGGATGACGCTGGGTGGGTCCGGGTATTGAATGACGCGCTCAAAAAAACCATAAAGCATAACGACGTTTGTATTTTGAAGTTTTAATAATAAAAAATTGTGGTAATTAAATCCACTCATTATATTGTGATCAAAAAAGAGAAAAAAACAAGGAATCAAGACAAAAGTGAATAAGGTGTATAAAGCGGTCAAAAAAAATACGGCAACCCAATTAATGCCACCGCCCACAAACATGTGGCCCACCAGCTGATGACCTACAATCAAAACAGATTCATTCACCACACTGAAGACCACACTAATTCATGGCACCTACAGCGTTCACAGCGACACTGTCGGGGTTTTTCCCGTCTTCAGGTTCCCGTTGAGGTCGGCGCCGAGCACCAACCGCGCACACATGAAGGCCAGAGGAACAAACGTCTGCTTTTCCGTTGTTTCAGAAAAGTACGACTACGTGGGGAGGTTGCTGAAGCCCGGAGACGAGCCGTCAGAGTACACGGACGAGGAGGACATCAAGGACCACTTGAAACACGACTGAGCAGAACCATCACTCCGACCAAAGCCAGAAGCCCCAACAGCTGCAACGGACTGCCCCAGACCTGCTCCTGCCCCGCTCCCTGGACTCCTCCCACCCCGCTGAATCTAGTGCCGCGGCTGTTCTGGAGCCCTCCCTCCCTCCACCACCAGAACGCGACGGGGAGCCTTTTGTTTTGCTGACTGCTCGGATCTGGAGCATAACCTCCAATATTCCGGTCAGGCGTCCAGTGGGGAAACGTGCGGCCGTTTTGGCGTGCAGAGTGCCGGGGGGAAGTCGGTCGGGGGAAACGGGGTAGGTCTGAGCAGACGGGTGGATCAGGGTGGGGAAATGGATTTTTTATCTTCAGTTTAGTCACATTGCAATCGGCTTCAGACGGCTTATCAATCAATCATCTCCTTCAAAGAGCGCTGCACCGCGGCGTTACCGGCGGCAGCCGCTGGGCGCCGTCTTCTCCTGTTCGTAGTGGACGCACTACTAGTTTTCTGTTCGTCACCATGTGATTGTTGAGTAGCTTAGAGGGCGGGGCGGGAGGCTTTGCTTTTCATTTTCGGAAGGGTTCGCGGGGGTCAAAGGCCTCGCCGTGTCAACCCGCTTCAGAATCTGGAACAAACAGCTGATTGGGAGAACAAAGGGAAGCCGATAAGGCGGTCCTAATGAATCAATCGTTACCGCGCCTCCAAGCCCGCTGCGAGTCTGTTCATCCCCTGAACATGGTCCAAGTATTTACCGTGCCTTATTTTGCCGGGAGGGTCCGTGCTGAGCGGAGGGACGGATGGACGGCGTTGGTTCTGCCCCAGGCTCGGCTCGCCGGCGTGAAGAAAGAAGGCAAATGTTGTCAGCCCACATGCAGACTGTAAACCCCCCCCCCCATGTCACAATCTGTAAATAAACCCAATGAATTACTCAGTGTTACTGCCATATTTATGTAGTGGATGAACTCCAGATACATATGATGCTACGTCTTATTGGCCAAACTTTCCCGCTGTTTTTGTGTGTTTTTCCCCGTTCAGCCCCCCCCTCAATCAAAGGAGTGTTGCAGACGGGGCAGGACCGGGAGCTGCTGTTGCCAGATTTGTTTGTAGTCAGTGCTTTTTCCTGTAAATATATTATCATTTTATTAAAGCATGTGCAACCAGAAAGTGAGCCGCTGCAAAGTTCCACCACATGTATTTAAATGTTGGGAGTGGGTGTGTGTGGGTGTGTGTGTGGGTGAGTGTATGTGTGTGTGTGTGTGGGTGAGTGTATGTGTGTGTGTGTGTGGGTGAGTGCATGTGTGTGTTTGTGACGGGCAGGAAGGGATTTGTTCATGCATAATAAATCAGTTTGGTTCATAATAGCGGCTGTTTGGTGTTGATTTGCTGAATGAAATGACGGTGAACAGGAACCCAAAGCTTCTGCTGGACCCAAGACCAACTCGTCCAGCAGGTTTTGGTAAAAGGAACTGGTTGGAGAACCGGTTGGAGGTAGAGCTTCGCGCTTTCAACTCCAACTTCTGTTTAAGCGTATAAAAAACAAACCTTTTAGTCTGACTTAAAGCAGCAGCTTCAGAAAAAGGAAAATTTAAGGAAAAAGTTGTAACTAAAAAGGTGAGTTTAAACAGCAGGTTGGTCATCCTCATTCAAGTCAGCAACCCTGTGCCCAATCAGGATGCTTCCTCCTCCGTGTTCATGTCACACATCAAATCCTTCAGTTTCATGGAAATTTTAGGATTTGTTTTTTGACCTTTGAGCCACCTGGAGCGATTAAACTAGAACTACATCACTAAAATCTGCTCATTTTCAGATGTTTATCTTTAATATACGTGTTCCCTCTTTAATTGTAGGAGATTCATCCCATAAATAACCTGCAATTCAATCCGATTGACCTAAGGTGGATCCAGATCATCTTTATCCAAACTTCCAGCAGTGAGACTCAGACAGACATTCCTGCTACTGAACAGTTTTCCAGATTCTTGGATTTCTTCCAGATCATCAAGTTTAAATGAAAAATGTGTCCAAACAAACAAGTCAACTAGAATGAATGTCAAATCCATTCACATGTTAGTTTCCTAAAGTTCACCACTGTTGTTTTTCCACATCCAAAGAATCCAAAGGGAACATTCTTAGAACATTCTAGACACTGGATGGTCACATGACTTTATTCAAAGTCTGTCCACACATTGGACTGGAATGATGGACTGATCCGTGTTAATGACATCACACGTGTGTGTTGCTGTGATTGGTCAACTTTATCTTATAAATCAATCCTACAGTACCTCAATCTAGATGGTATTTTCCAATATCAATGTCATAATTTTATTTTTAAACAACTTTCTAATGGTTTAGGTTGATTTGATGAACCCCTTACCTCAGATTGATCTGGTTGGATTGTAAGAATATAAATTGATGAATTAATTATTTGTTACACCCCCAATGAAAATTCAAACCGCTTCCTTTTGCTCTCAATAACAGTTAATGCCCCCATTGTGTTACCAGGAACATCTCTTATTGTCGACTTTCCTTTTTAATTCTTTCCAGCCACGTTCAGAGATGAGCCTCAGAGTCCCATCGGGTCCAACGACGGCTGCAGGTTTACGGCTAATTCTGGGATCTAACCAGTCATAGTCAGAGATTGTGTACACACCTTTCAAAAAGTGCTGGGGGGCTCATATTTGATTCATTATTTGACATTAGCCTGCCGCTGGTGGAAAATTGACTGTGGACTGGGGCCGGACTTTGGACATGCCTGCTGTAAAACCCCTCACCACACACTTTTTCCACTTTTCTCAGACAGAGTCGGAACATTTTCACCCTTTTGTCTCTTGTTTGAACTCTCAAAGTTTAAACCATAGAACATTTATCCAGGATTAAAGAGTAAAAACGAAGATCTGACGCCGATGAAGATTCATGTGACGAAGGTTTAGTGTATTCAGAGAAACCGGATTATCGGAGGAAACGAACTCTGGTTCACTTAAAGTAAAGTGGACCCAATGTGTCCAGTCTGAATCCAAAGGGGTTCAGGACTCGATATGGACCAAAAGCTGATTGACAAGATCAACAGCCAATCAGGACAGAGCACAGTGAGTAGGGACAGTAAAAGGTAAACAGCGACAAAGCGATGGAACGCCGTCAAATGCGAAAGGTTTAGTCAAAACTACCCAAGAGTCCAAATGGTCCGGCCTCTGCTGCACGTGCACAGTAGATGCTATTCGCGTGCACAGTCGGTGTCTCTTTCACAGTCAGTGTCGCTCGTGCACAGTTGGTGTCGGTCGTGCACAGTTGGTGTCGCTCGTGCACAGTCGATGTCGTTCGATCAGAGTCGGTGCCGCTCGTGCACAGTCGATGTCGTTCGTTAACAATCGGTGTCGCTCGTTCACAGTCGGTGCCGCTCGTGCACAGTCGGTGTCGTTCGTTCACAGTCGGTGCCGCTCGTTCACAGTCGGTGTCGCTCGTGCAGAGTCGGTGTTGCTCGTTCACAGTTGGTGTTGGTGTCGCTCGTGCACAGTCGTTCGGCTCGTGCACACTTGGTGTCGGAGTCTCTCGTTCACAGTCGGTGCCGCTCGTTCACAGTCGGTGCCGCTCGTGCACAGCCGGTCGGCTCGTGCACAGTTGCTGTCGCTCGTGCACAGGCGGTGTCGTCGTTCACAGTCGGTGCAGCCGCGGCTAACCGTGAAGCAGAGTACCCCCCCCCCACAAACACACACGTCTCCCCCGTCTCCATCTTGGCCGGAGCTTCACCATTCATTCCTTCGTTCCCCTCGTGCGCTGCGCGCGTGTCCGTCCGTGGGTCCCCCGCTGCTCAGCTGTCATGGCAGAACATCTGTCCCAGAGCGAGCTGGACTACCCCTTCAAACTTCTGGAGTATTTCAATGGCTTCAGGGTCTCGAAGGTATTACCTGCGGGCTTCGGATCACCGGGAACGACGCAGTCGATGCTCTGACCTGACCTATGTGCCACCAGGTGATCTTCACCGCCTGCGAGCTGGGAGTCTTTGACCTCCTGCTGAACTCCGCAGAGCCCCTCAGCTCTCGTACGGTGGCCCGGGAGCTGGGCACCAGCCCGGACGGGATGGAGAGGCTGCTGGACGCCCTGGTGGGCATCGACATCCTGGAGGTGGAGGTGACAGACGGCACAGGTGAGGTGGAGGTCTGGACATCATTTCCAGACTAGTAACATTTAATAAAACATCATGAAATGAGTCGTTGAAAGTGAAAACAGACGTTTGTTTTATTGGGAGAGTTGATGGACAGACAGTAGATCAGAGGAAGAGACAGGAGGCGGAGCTGGAGGCAGCTGAGATGAAGATGCTGAGGTTCTCTCTGGGACCGGGATGGATCACCGATGAATCCATCAGAGGAACAGATCATGGATCTGGAGATCTTTGCAGGGAAGCAGATGGAGGAACAGTGATGATGGTGGAAAGATGCTGATAGCAGGAAAGAGAGGAAGACCATGGAGGAGGGTCATGGATGGAGAGGAGGAGGGTGCAGGTTAGAAAGGAGGCAGATAATTCACTGTGGCGCCCCCTAAAGAGAGCAGCTGAAAGACAGAAATGCTTCAGGAGAGTCAGGGAGAAACTTTCAGATCAGCGCATGAAAAAGTTCATGAAAAGACGTTTTTGGACTGAAGTTACATTCTTCTGGCGCGGATGCAGTGTTCTCAACAGGTCATGTAGGGTCCCGTTAAAGCGCTCCCACTGTCCTGATCGTGATACGGGGTGGTTTGACCTTTCCTGATCCCGTCTGTTTTACACAAAACCTGCACCACATCTGCTTCCAAACACCTGCCCTGGTCAGGGTGTGTCCTATAAGGAACGCCATAGGGCTGGTACTGTACCAATAAACAGTCCATTTCCATTCCAGACTTAAAATAGTTCCTCTGGTGAGTTGAGCATCTTTCACGCGTCAGGATTCTCTTGCGGTGCTTTCAGAGCCTCAAGCAGAACCATTTGCGGGTTCTCCTGTGGTTCTGTTCTTGAGCAGCTTTGTACAGCAGCACAGACGTGGCCAGCCTCTACCTGGCGAAGGGGAGCGCCAAGTCTCTCCACGACATGATCATCTACCAGTCCCAAACCATCTACCCGCTGTGGAGCAACATGGCAGATGCCGTCAGGTGGGCGGGGCTGACTCATCTGGGGGGGGGGGGGGGGCTGATTGGCGGTGTGGTCTAAAGCCTTCCCCCTCTTCTCCATCACACAGGGAGGGCAGGAACCAAAACCAGAAGACCTTCGGCCTTCCACCTGAAGATGTTTTTCAAGCTATTTACAGGTAGGGGGGTCTCTGGAGGACGATATTTTGATCATACCATCCTTCCTTCAGCTTCTCCTGAGATCATGAGAGATTTGTGCTTCTCCACGGATCTCATCTGCCAAGTCTTTTGTAATAATATCGCTAAAGATTAGTAACCATGACAACTGGGAAAGTATTACTGTAATAGTACCGTATTTTCCGGACTATAAGTTGCCCTTTTTTTCATAGTTTTGGAAGGGGTGCGACTTATACTCCGCAGCGACTTATATTAGAAATAAATTGAAATAAATACATTGTTAACCCTCCTGTTATGTTCATATGTGAGGAACAGAGATGATGTTCCTGGGTCAATTTGATGGATGAGGTATGTTAAGTGTTAAGAGTTTGTTAAGTGACTCAGAGAATCAGCAAACTTTTTTTTACAAAAAGATCTTGAAGGCTAACAACATAATATTCTATTTTCCAATGATTTCATAGATTCAGAAATGAAATAAAAATGACAACTGTTTCTACAAATACAGGATGAAAACAGAGTATTAGTTGGACAATGATGCTTCATAAAAGGAATAAATAAATAAGTATGAGAAAGAATTACTGTGAAATTATGAGATAAACAGTCTGCAATGATTGTGTCATATGAGGTTGTGAAAGTTATTAGTTTTGTCAAATAAATTTCCCATCAAAATGCGACTTATAGTCCAGTGCGACTTATCTGTGTTTTTTTCTACTTTATAATGCATTTTTGGGCTGGTGCGACTTATACTCCGCAGCGACTTATAGTCCGGAAAATACGGTATATGTTTAATCTTCAACTGTTTAAAGGCCCAAAAATATGAACATAGATAGATTTGAAAGCAGAAGTTCAGGGAAACTGTTCCTGTCTTTGGAACAAGAGTGTTTCTTTTCTGCAGAGTCCCATTATTTAGAGGCCTTTCAAATGCTGATCGCCTCAGAGGACGTTTGCTCCGATTCTCCAGACTGATGTCCAGTTTCTGGTCTTCTCAGTGCTGTACATAGATTTTCTGCTGGACTGACATCCCATCAGCCCTGTCATTTGTTTTCCTTACAGCATTCTCTGGATTCTGCAGCACTTGTGCTTGGAGTTCTTGTGTATTTTGCCCAGCTGTGTGTGTTTTTTTCTGGTTGTTCAGATGTTTGAATCCCTGAATTTTGCCTCACAGGTCGGAGGAGGAGATGCTGAAGTTCATGGGTTTGATGAACTCCTCATGGGTTCTGGATGGACATGATGTTGTGACCGCATTCAACCTCTCAGGCTTTCAGACTATAGTCGATCTTGGAGGTGAGACGCTTCTGAGAAGCTTATGGAAAAATAAAGACCCCTGAGCGCCCCCCCCCCCCCCCAGCTGCCAGGGGCTTTGATGACTTCCCAGTTTCTGCTCTGGCTGCATAACCTGCAGGCTGCACAGGTGCTCTGGCTCGGGAGATGGCGCAGGCCTATCCCTCGTCCTCCGTCACGGTGTTCGACCTGCCTCAGGTGGTGGAAGCAGCTCAGCAGCATTTCTCACAGGAGAACCAAGCTGTGGCGTTTCACACCGGTGAGCCTGCTTGGTGCTCGGAAACTGCGTGTTGTGCTCCGTCAGCAGGTACTGATGTTCCACGTCTGTGCAGGAGACTTCTTCAGTGGGGAGATCCCAGCTGCTGACCTGTATGTTCTGGCCAGGATCCTTCATGACTGGCCTGAGGAGAAGTGCCTGAAGCTGCTGAGGAAGATCTACGATGCTTGTAAGCCAGGTGAGTTTAGAAGTGACCTCTGAGTTTTTCTGGGTTGAGATAAAAATTTATTGATCCCTCAGGACAAGCCATTTGTCGCACAGCTCAGGAGAGAACGGGCAGAATGTCACGGAGGTGTCAAAAAACAGAGATGTTTCATCTCTTGAGATTATCACTTGCTGTTGCTGTGACGGCTGATTTCCACCGATTCTCTGCGATGCGTCTCCGTTGTGTTGACACAACGTTGGTTGAATCAATCAGTGTTTACATCCCCTTCGTCTGCGGTCCTTGTCCGGCCCTCCGCACAGCAACGCTAGCTTTACGCAGGAGTTCTATTTCCAGTCCGTTGATGCGTCAAAAAGCCGAAGAACCGGAAACAGGTCTGGGTTTAAAAAAAAAAACTTCTGTGCTCACACGATAAGGTCAAAACCGTGGACAACACCACCATGGACGCTAAAAATTTAACTGTGGAAGTTCAAAAACTAAACATCACATAAAGGACTCTTTGGGGAAGGAGAGGGCATGGGGTTTCATCATTTATGTTTTGGATGAGCAGAGAGAGCGGGCCGTACTAATCAAAACGGAGGTGACGGATCAAACCACTCCTCCGGGAACTAAGGGGGAGGATCGGAGACACAACGGAGTCAATGTAAATTAACTGATGGCCGTGAGAGGGACTCCTCACGCAACACAGACACACCGCAAACAGACTGAGGACGCACCGTAGACACACCCAAGACACACTGAAGACCCACCGCAAACAGACCGCAGACACACCACGGATAAACCGCAAACAGACTGAGGACGCACCGCAGACACACCGCAAACAGACTGCAGACACACCACGGATAAACCGCAAACAGACTGAGGACGCACCATAGACACACCCAAGACACACCGCAGACCCACCGCAAACAGACCGCAGACACAACGAAGACCCAAACAGACTTGTGAGTGATGGACCCGCAACAGGCTTGTGACCTGTCCACGGCTTTGCTCAACAATGGGTGGACATAAGAGTCACAATTCAACACCCATCAGGAATACATTCATATCAAGTCCTAACGTCAAGTCATTGTTGGACAGCTGTACTGTGGTGAGAATGGTTCAGACTAGAGTAGCCACACGCATCTGAACTCTATCTGATGACTATTTCAAAGTAAGAACCAGAAAAGAAAAAGGTTTTCTTTGGTTCTTTAAGTTTCCCTGCAGACTTCTTTAACTTCGTCATGCAGAGCTGCTTCTGTAAAAGCTGAGATTTCTGTCAGCTCGTCTTTCTGCAGGTTTGTCTCCCCTTGGAGGCTTCCGTCCAGCTTCTGTGGGTTGATATGCAAATGTTGACGTCTTCTGTCCATTCCCTTGTCCATCCTTGTGCCAGGCGGTGGCGTTCTGCTGGTGGAAGCCATGTTGTTTGAAAACAGACGTGGGCCCATCATGGCGCAGATCTTCTCCCTCAACATGCTGGTGCAGGCGGAGGGCAGGGAGCGCGCTCCGTCTGAGTACTCCCACATGCTCAGCAAGACGGGCTTCCACAACATCCAAGTCTGCCGGACCGGGAAGTCCTACGACTCCATCCTGGCCATCAGATGAGCGCAGAGACCCTTTTCTGCTGCATTTGGTTGAGAAAGACTTAAATCAACACCTTAGGATCTTGTTCAGTTTTTGTATGAGAAGCTGCTAGAGTCCCACTGCTGTATGTGTAAAGGTTTGCACTAATATTAACACTCCTAATGTCCGTTTGGTGCTGGATAAACTCCTAAACCGAAGCGACAATCATGCTAGAGATAAAGCTTCGTGCAGCATTTAGCTGAGCTGTTCATAAAAAAGTCTGTCATGTTAGGCGGATCGTCTGTTCCTGAATTTCTCATCCTTAACTGTGGGGATAAAACAGTTTCCTGGTGAAGCTGATGTGGGCTCAGGTTTCTCTGCATCCGACTTGTTGCTATGGTAACAAACTGAAGAAACCATACTTTACAGCCCACAACCGTTGCTCACTGCAAGGACCAGACTGTTGTCACAGTTGGAAAAATTTCTGCGGCTTTGAGCAAAAATGTAACCACAGCATTTCAGGCAAAGTGCCCCCCCCCCCCCCCAAACAAAATTAAAATATATTTTTTTAAGGCAATGACATGTTGGCGGGCAAAATAAGAAAAAATAAATGGGGCAAAAATTGCTTATATTTCAAAATAAGCTAAAAAAAACGGAAACACGTGTTGGGGATAGCCAAATGAGTTTTGAAATTATTATGGGATGTCCACAGAACCTACGACTTGGCAGCCATTGTTTGGTAAACTGTAAGGTTTGGCCATTTTCACATTTTTCCAGAATATGTGAAAAGGAAACTTTTGTTCGATCGGTTTTCACGAAATTTCACTTACATGATGCCAACTGGAGTCTACAACCACTCCTGGAGTTTGGTTGACCTTTGACCCCAGGAGGAGTCCACCATCACAAGCTACTGCGGAAAAAATGTTGCAATCAGAAGTTGTATGTTTTGAGCGGCGTGCGCGTGGCGAGCTCACAAGTGAGCCGGTCTCCTGTTACTCGCACACTTTTTAACAGAAAATTTGGAAAAGTGGAATGCATGGATCCCTGGCTAGAGCTGAACAAAATAATATGCCGTAGAATATGAACATATTAGCAAGTAACCTCTGTGGCTAAGGAAATGCAAACGTTTACTTTTGCAGATTCTTCTAAAACTCATGTCAATCTGTATAGTATCCCCAGGCGACCAAAACATAAAATGGTTTCTATGGAGATAAGACCAACAGAAAAGCTGCCATTTTGAAAAAAGTGTTTGGTTCCTTCCTTACTCTCTATCTAGTGTGTTCTCCATTTTCTAGTGTTGTCTGAATCCCCAATTCCAAAATCCAGAGCCCTAGAAATTTCCCAGAAGTCTCTGCGAGAAACCAGTGTGCATCGATGCTCACTAGACCGGTGAATATGGACCACATTGCATTGCGTCGGAACAATGTTTACCAAAAAAATGTATTTATCTTTGGAAGACAGTGGACTCATAAATAATCCTCACAAAACACTCATATCAATTGAATTTGAACTTTGTGAAATTGATGATGTCATATCCGCCGTAAAAAAAATAATAAAAAAAGTAGTGAGCATGGTGTCCAAATTGCTTTTAAAACTCAGGGCTCTACATAGTGCTGGAGCATATAGTTTTTACTAGTTAGGGGTTGGGGCGGGAATTCAGACAGAGCTTTATTTTACATGAGGACGGCGGCGCGGAGCAGCTTAGCCAGTGAGGTCGGGTCACAGGTGAGGGCGAGGGCGGAAAGTCTGACAAAACTACTACAGTTGTATTGAAAACGCCCGTGTGAGTCTTTCAGAAATGCCTGGATGTGTTCCACGCAAACCCGGTTGGAGAGCTTAATAATGCTGCGTCTCCGAGGAGACGGATGAGGTTCAGAAACCCCCCCATGAAGGAGGCTTGACTGGAACGTGGACTCCAGCCGCCACAGACAGCTGTTGAGAATAAAAAAGACCCGGGCTGGGAATTTTAGAAGCAATTCGGATGCCACGCTCAATATGACATCATCGATTTCATGAAGTTAAAATCTAATTAATATGAGCGTTTTGTGACGATTATTTATGAGTCCACTGCCTCCTGAAGATAAAAACACTGGTGGTTTATTTAAAAACTACATTTTCTTTTGGGCAAAAATTGTTCAGACGCAATGCATTGTGGTCCATATTCACCAGTCTAGTGAGCATCGATGCACACTGGTTTTTTGCAGAGACTTCTTGGAAATTTCTAGGGCTCTGGATTTTGGAATTGCAGATTCAGACATCAGTAGAAAATGGAGAACGCTCTATCTAGTGCACTAAGTAGTGAGTAGTGAAGGAATTCAGACACAACCCCCGTTTTCATTTCAACATTTGCTGTCAGATCTTTTCAAAAATGCACGTTCCATCTCCTTCAAAGCCACTACTTTAAAAACACGAACGTGTACACGTTAGAACATTCACACCAAATTCTAAACCTCGTCTGTTCTTAGGAGGAAAGCCTTTCTCTGATTTGTGGGTGCGTCTTGTTATAACCTTTTCTGTTAAAGTAGGAAAAAAAAGTTATTTTACTATGCAATATCATAGATAACAAAAAGGACCTTAAATGTGCTCACTGCTAAAAAGTGACATTCATTTTCTTGGATTTCCTAATGATTACATTAATGCTTCATTTTCAAATTTTCTTCTTTGTAAAAACAAAAATCCATGAAAAGGCCTGAAAAGGTGAATTAGAGGAGAGCTGGGTCTCCACTCGTTTCTTCTTGTGAGTCCGTTTCCCGTCAGATCCGGAGAGATTCTTCCCGATCTCCAGACTTGTGCTGAATCTGTTCTGCCTGCAAGTCTTCCTGTTGAGGAATCAAAATCCCAGCAGCGGTTGTGTGACGGTTAGGGGTTTATTTAGGATGAAACCCTCCTCTTTCTTGTTCATTCACATGAAAAAGTCCTTATTTGTATGAAAAAGTTTGTGATGTTTAGTTAAATAATATTGTGACGCCGGCAGCTGTGAGCCCGCCGACACTGGCAGTGTTCACTTTTGCCAACGGAAGGATCATGTAACGTCAAGCTCCGGGTCTCAGAATGAACGTATGACATGCAGAAGAATGTCAAGACGTGTGGGGGAAACGTGGGTTTCAATTTAACCCTTGAAGGGACCCTCATTCAGGTCAAACGTCTGCATGTTCAGGTGGGAATTATTTAGTCTGAAATCTGGCAGAAACTTTATGAAAAATGTGACAAAACAGGGTATTGTCACTTATATGTGTCATTAAAAACTGAATATGTGATTATTTGGAACAAAATTAACAACCCAGAATCATTTAGGGCTCATTTAATCATAATCAAGGTAGGATTTCTGTGTTTAATTTGTGGCTAGACTCTTAACTTAGTTGTATATTTACCCTTTAGAATTGATTTGAACTGAATATAAAGTTTTTGTGGTTTTGATGACATGTTAAATAAAGATTCAAAGAATCGTCGTGTCCCAGTGAGATAATTGTCCTATAGCCAACACACAGAATAAGAACAGTTTTGTGAAGAATGATTGGAAATGTAATGATTAAATTCTAGTTTAAGTTTAAATTTAAAGAAAAACAAGAAGTTTGAACTTTAAGCAGTGTTTAAGACCACTATAGTTTCCTTTCCTTCGTTTGATTTGGACGCTAAAGCTGTAAGTGTTTCCTCTGTGTGCTATTGTAACGACCAAATGGTTCATAGAGTTCATGTAAAGCTCCTGAGGAAATGTTTTTTCAGAGACGGACGAATCGGGTACAAATTAGGATCAAGTGAATTAGAAAATGTAAATATGACCCCAAAACTGTTTTAAACTCAGAAGGACACATTCTCCACATTGTTTGTTGAAATCTTAGAACATAAAAAAGTAAATTTGCAGAAAAAATATATTGTAAGAAATATAGAAAAATAATAAAACAAGTTCAGCATTTGAAAAAAAAAACGTAAACTATTTTGTTTCATTTCCTTTTTTGGTCTTAAAATTGTTTCAATTCAGACTTTTCAAGTTTTCCCTGCTGAACCTATTTGACGTGGGGGCGGGTCTTTGAACTCGTTGGTATTTTTATTTCAAATTTGAAATGTCTGCTTTTCAAATGTCCAATCTGTATTTTTAATGTTCTTAAAGCTAATCCTATTTTGACCCCAGAAGTGTCAAAGTCACGTTGCTGCGCGTGCGCGTTTCCCCTATAAAGGCTGTGGAAAATTACTTTCCGTTGGTCGTGGGTGTGTTAGGAAGGGGTTTGCCGCCCTCTGGCGGTGCGCAGGCGCAGCTGCGCCCCGTAGTCCCCTCCCCGTTCGCCGCTTGTGTTTATGTGTGTGTGGAACGCGGGCGAAGCGGAACTCACTCGAAAAAAAGAAAAAGAAAAGAAAACAGCGCTTCTTATCAAACTGTGCCACCAACTTCCACCGGCCTGGCGCGCTTTGTATGTACCCCAGAATTTACTCGAACTCACTTATTACCTGCGCGGTGTAACTCGGTGCTCTTATCGGGGTATTTGGGCGACTTTTACCCGTGGCAGTACTGGTACGGTCGCAGCAGCGATCCGCTAGAAGAACGCGACATCGTCATTTAAAATGGCGCCAAAGCTTAAGTTGAGGCAGGGGAGCGCAGGTAAAACATGCCTCCCTGCTGCTATGCCGCGCCGCCTCCGTCATTTCTAACAACTTGTGTAGCTCATGCATTCACGCTGGCCGTGGAGTAGGTCTTTGACCTTTAACCTTTGTCCGAAAGCTCGTGGTAAGTTGGTTTTAAACCAGGAGAGTGTGCGATGCTAGCATCGGTGGCTAATGCTAAACACAAATCGCTGTCACTGACGTTAGCCTGCTGCTAAAAAAAAAACAGGTCAAAGCCGTTTTTTCTTTTTCTTTTAAGCAGGGGCTGAGCTCTACTTCCTAAAGGGTTTTTAATGAATATACGCAGAGCCAATTTAATATATGTATGCATTTATTGATAGTTTATAACCTAAAAACTAAAATGCGCGGTGAGTGGGTGGGCCCGCGGTTAAGGCATTAGCATGAAGCTAATTCGAGCTAGAAGCTGCTTTAAAGCCAGGACGTGTGCGTTAAATTACAACCATCCTCTATATATAGAATAACCCTGGGTGTTTAGAACGGTTTGCAGGGCTAACAACACTAGTACATGTTGCTACATTTATCACGTTCTGCTGCTGTTGTTTGCTCTCCAACAGAGCGTCACTCGAACCGTCCAGAACCTTGCGGTGCTAGCCGACCCCGAAACCTGCCGGGGCGGGTTCCTGGGGCTCGCGCGCGGCAGCCCGGTAACGGCTGGTTTCGTAACTCGGCGCGTCGCTGCTCTGTTTGCGTCGCATCTTGTGGAAAGTTGTTGTCATCGCCCGCACACGTCCCTGACGCTGCGTCATCACCTAGGAAACGGGAGCAGGCCTGCCTGCCTGCATGCGTGCAGCCCGTTTTTGCCTCTGCGCGCACTGGAAGCGGGACTGGTGTTGTTTGTAAGAAAGTCTGGATCTGTTGGGATGTCAGGTTCTGGTGTCGCTGCATCAGCTGTTACCACCACGATTCTGCAGGTTTGGGGACTTTTGCAGAGGTTTTGTGTTGATGGAACCGACCTGGAACTCCAACCACCACATTGTTCCTTGTGTGTGTGTGTGCGTGCGTGTTGTTAGTCGGGAGTTTCTAACCATTTTAGTCTGACTGAAATGAGTTGTATTTCATTTGTGTGTAACAGTTTCTCTGTCTGGCTGTTTTCTGAAGTGTTGATAGACGAAGATGAAGAGGAGCCGGCACCTCAGCACCAGTGATGACTCAGACAATGGCAGTAAGTGCTGAGTCACCTTTAGACTAAATGTTTAGACGCCATCCAGATGCAGCAACTCTTCCTCTCACTCACAAGAATGTCCAAAGTTGACATTTAAATCAAGTTTGGAATGTTTCTTGGAGTTAGACGATGGTCTGTTGTCCCTTTTTTGTCCTGAAAATGTTTATTTTTTTTTAAATGCAAAGTGAGTTCGTAATTCGTGGTCAGGTTTCACACAGAGGAAAACGGAGGTGAACCGGTTAAGACCTTCTGTTTGTCAGAAGTAAATGATGGTGTTTGGACTGTCTTATCTTTATGGACGCAGTCAAACAAACAGAAACAACTGGTAGGGACTGATAGAGTTCCTTAGCAGCTTCCTCTGCTTCCATTTTCTGGGATTTTGCAGCAGAAACCCAAACTTTTCAGTGGTTTAACAAACTCTCCTTCCCACTTTCTGGTCTGATTGTTTTTGTGAGTTGTCTTTCTGAGCAGCAGGACTAAACTCTGCCATGTTTGTCCCTCAGGTAGCTCCACCTGCTGGTCTCATTCGTCGCAGCACCGGAGGGGCGGCGGGCAGAAACCCTCTGAGGTACGTCAGCATTTCTTTTAGCTGTCATTGTGTGATCTGTGAAGACTCTCCTTCATCCAAGATGGTTCCATGCAAAGAAAGAGGGTCATCTGGACGTGGTTTTTCACTCCAAAGCAGCTTTTTCTGCTTTGAATTTGCTAATGAGTAAAAACTGGAGCACATCAAATGTCTTTGAGCAGACGGTGTAAGGAGAGGCTGACTATCTAAGTTCCAGAGCTTAGCATGTGTGGATGGAAACTTCTCTTATCTTCTGAACAGCGTGTGGACTTTGTTCCTGCAAGTCACACTGCTCCTCCTCCTCATCTGACCAGCAGCCAATTAAATTAAAACAAAACATTCTATCACTGCCTTCCTATTGGTGGCTTTTTGCTGCTGTTGCAATTTTTTAAATCCTGTTTTTTACATTTCTGGCCTTCAGTTAAACATTTATATGCAACAACTAATAGTTGTTAGGTCATTTTTTATGATATTTGTCCAATTTTCCAAAGTTTACAGTAAGAACGAGTGTTGTGTTTTAGCGTGTGGGGGCAGATGGGCTGTAACTGAGCGCGCTCGTTTGTGCGGCAGGTTTTTAGGACGGACCTGATCACCGCCATGAAATTACACGACTCCCATCCGCTCAACCCAGAGGACTACTTTGTGCTCGCCGACCCGTGGAGGCAGGAGTGGGAGAAGGGAGTCCAGGTTCCTGTCAGTCCGCAGTCCATCCCACAGCCCGTCACCAGGTACCACGCATCCCGTTGTCTCCACGAGTCCCCGTGTTTTCAGAAAACCCGCGTCAACTTTTAAAAACCCCTTCGGGGATGACGCGGTCTGGGCCTGAGTCCTGTGTTGGAAACATGTGCCGTGTTCTGCAGAGTGTTGGTGGAAAAAGAGAAGGAGCTCATGTTCATCAGGCCAAAGAAGCTGATCCGCACGTCTGGCACAGAGGCGCTAGGATACGTGGACATCCGCACGCTGGCAGACGGGGTGTGCCGCTACGACCTGAACGAGGAGGACGCGGCCTGGCTGCAGATCGTCAACGAGGAGTTTGCAGAGATGGGTGAGTCCCGTTTGGACTGGATGATGATCTGTCCTTCATGATGATCTGTCCTTCATGATTGGGATGTGTACGGAACATGTAGGCATGCGTCGATTCCAACCTCGTGAACAGGAGACTTTAAGACCCGCGGCAATGAAATTTTTTTTTTTAACACGTTCTTTTCTCATGATGGAGGACATTTATAAAGAAATTTCAAGATTAAAACTCCATTTTTGAGTATATCTGTATTCAAATCGTGATGGATCAGGAGCAGACGTTTGAAAAAGCTGAGGTCTGTTGACGCAGCAGCTGCCATAGGCGGGGCCAAAGTCTCCTTGCTCCGCCCCTATTCCAAATCCTCCATTTGCACACCAACAGATCCATGAACGTCTGTGTTTTCCTGGTCTGAGCTGGAATCTGGATCTAAACTGTACCGCCGGATAGCTCTGAAATTGTTCGCTGGTTTTGTGCTATGCTAACGTTAGCTTGGGGTTGTGAGGGGCCTGAAGCTAACAGGAGAGGGTGTAAACAAAGGCATGCTGGGATATCAACATAGGGCTACTTCCATGCCAACAGTCAGCCCACAACCCAGGCAGGAATTTCTAACTTCTGCAGAAAATCTGTCCGCTTTTTGCATTTTTGCGATAAACGGCACAATCCTGATTAGAAAAAACAGTTTTACAATCAATAAAAATCTAGTTGGAGAGGGAGAACCAGAAAAACAGCTCAGCTGTGGCACACTGAAGCAACAGCAGCTTTACCCGTCTGTCCGTCACCAAAACACGTCAAAATGCAGTGCAGTTTCAGGGTCACGACCTTTGCTGCCTTCATGAACGCTGCTTCTGGTCGGGAAAATTCAGCTCTTCAGTTCTGGAGCTCAAACATGTAAAGCAGCCCAGGGCTCCTGGTCTTTGCTGCAAGTGCTGTAGGTTTCAATACTTAGACCAGAGAGGTTCACTAAACATGCAAACGGACACAAATGACCCGGTTTCAGATTTTCAGCGCTGGGGTCCACAGCGACCCCTGGTCTCCAGTCAGAACTCCGGATCATTTGCTGACGCCGTTCTGCTGCCGTTCCAGGCCTGCCTCTGCTTGACGAGAACACCATGGAGCGGGCGATGGAGGAGTTTGAGCGCCGCTGCTACGAGAACATGACGCACGCCATGGAGACGGAGGAGGGGCTGGGCATCGAGTACGACGAGGACGTGGTGTGCGACGTCTGCCAGTCGCCGGACGGCGAGGACAACAATGAAATGGTGTTCTGTGACAAGTGCAACATCTGCGTTCACCAGGTCAGCGGATGGAGGGCGGAGCCTCCACACTCTGAATATTTAGTCTTTCTCCTTCCTAACATTGTGAGAAACCCTGACCTTTGACCCACGAACATGAAACCTTCCCCTTCTCCTCAGGCCTGCTACGGCATCCAGAAGGTCCCCCAAGGCAGTTGGCTGTGCCGGATCTGCGCACTCGGCATCCTCCCGAAATGCCAGCTGTGTCCCAAGAAGGGGGGGGCCATGAAGCCGACCCGGAGTGGAACCAAGTGGGTCCACGTCAGCTGTGCCTTGTGGATCCCAGAGGTGAGGGTCAGCCCCGCCCCCCGTCATGGTGTGTTAACCTGCTGGTTGGTGCGTGACGCATCCGTCCTGCTGTGCAGGTGAGCATCGGGAACCCAGAGAAGATGGAGCCCATCACCAACGTGTCCCACATTCCCAGCAACAGATGGGCTCTGATCTGCTGCCTGTGCAAAGAAAAGGCCGGGGCCTGCATCCAGGTACCGCCCCCGCCGCTCACCTCCACAGCCCAGTTCAGCAGGACGTAGCAGACGGGATCACCCGTTATCAGATAACTGCTGTAACGGATCATCCTGTTTTCATTTGGAAAAACTAGGAAATGGGGTATAGATGTGATGTTTGGTGATGATTAAAAACAGGGTTTGGTTTGTGAACCGGTTAAAAACCCACTTCAGCTCTGATTTCAGCCCGATATCTGACTGTCGGTGTGTTTCTTCGTAGTGCTCGGCCAAAAACTGCCGGACTGCCTTCCACGTGACGTGTGGCCTTCAGGCCAACCTGGAAATGAACACCATCCTCACTGAGGACGACGAGGTGAAGTTCAAGTCCTTCTGCCCCAAACACTCCGGACACCAAGGGGCGGAGCCACGAGACCAGGAGTCGGAGGACGACGAGGACGGGGAGGAAGCTGTCGGCCATAAAAAGGGCAGGAAGGGTGGGGTGACACGGGGGGGAGACGCGTCCTCCTACCCTCTGCCGTCCTACGACCAGGAAGGCCTCAGCCTGCAGGAGAAGAGAGTCAGCCTCCGCAAACTGAAGCTGCAGGAGATGGAGGAAGACTTCTACCGGTTTGTGGAGGTGGAGGAGGTGGCCGGCAGCCTGAAGCTCCCCCCAGAGGTTCTGGACTTCCTCTACCAGTACTGGAAGCTGAAACGCAAAGCCAACTTCAACCAGCCGCTCCTCACGCCCAAGAAGGATGAAGAGGAGAGCCTGGCTCGACGGGAGCAGGAGGTCCTGCTGCGCCGCCTCCAGCTCTTCACCCACCTGAGGCAGGACCTGGAGAGGGTAGGTTTCTGGGGGGCGAGGGGGAGAAGACGGTCAGGGGACGGGCCAGACAAAGCTCTGAAGTCCACTGAATAAAAACCCAGTGAGACACGGCGTGTTTGCAGCGTGTAGAGGGGGGAGTGATGGGAGGACTCTGCTCCCCCAGCACCTCCCTGTTCTAATGCTTCACTGCAGCTGCCAGCCGCCGGTGGAGCAGCTCAGTCTGTGAAACAAACGAACAGGCGGACGTCGTAAAGCTCCGGGTTCTGCTGTGTGAAATAATGGTGATCTCTATAGAAGCTGCTGTTGCTTCCAGGTCCGGAACCTGACCTACATGGTGACCCGGAGGGAGAAGATCAAGCGCTCCCTGTGGAAAGTCCAGGAGCAGATCCTGCAGCAGCAGGTGGTCCTGCTGGACCAGGAGCTACTGAACGGTGAGACGCGTCGCCCTCTAGTGGTCAACGTGTCGGTAACGGTCAAGACAGCCTCATGCTGATCACCAACGGTTTCGTTTCAGGCAATCCTTCGCCCAAAGACCTGGAGAGGGTCTTCTCTCTGGGTTGGTTGTCCTCTCAGTCCAGCTTGTCCTCGAGTCTCCCTGAGCTGCAAACCAAGTCACCGAAGCAGAGGAGAAAGACGAGCAGCGACCGGAAGAACCAGTCCGACTCCTCTCACACCCAAAGGAGGGACAATCCGGCCAAACCCGTGGAGATGAAGGACAGCAGGAGCTGTCAGCTGGGAGAAGCGGTTCCCGCTCAGGCAGGAGGCGGAGCTCCGGTCCAAAGCGCTGAAGGCAGCAGGGAGGGGTGGAGCTCCAAGCTCAGGAGGCCAGACGTCATCCAGGAAGCTGTAGTCCGGCTGCACAAGGTGGAAAGCAGGAAGGTTTTGAGGAGGGAGGCCCCGCCCCCTGAACAGGAGGAGCGGGGGAGGAAGAGGAGAAGCGAGGCCGCGGACGGCTTTGCTTGTCCGATGAAGAACAAGCTGGGGTCAAAACACCTGGAGAAAACCGTCTCCATCAGGCTGGTGGACATCAGGAACTCTGACTCAGATGAGTTCTTCATCGACGAGGGTGTGGCCAAAAGAGGCCCCGCCTTCTCAGATGCGACGCCAAACTCTAAGGTCAGCAGGGCCAGCGGGGTTTTAGACGCCGCTACTCTCCCGAAAGCCAACGTGTGGCTGAGAAGAACACCCATCGACGGCGCCCACGCCCCCCCGGGGGCCGCGCCCGGACACCTGAGGAGCTGGGGGAAGTTCCGGATCCCGAGGCGGGGCGAAAGGCCTCCGGCTGTGGCGTGGAAGGAGGCGGCGGAGCCACACAAGCCTCTGCTAAGGCCGCTGACCAACACGCCAGAGCCCTCCTACCCCAGAACACGACTGCGCACGGGGGCGGAGCATGACGGGTACCCCCCCGACCCCAAAGGAGGCCATGCGGAGCTGGAGCCCTGCCTGAAGCGCTGCCACTCCCACGAGCTGAGGGGCGACGCCTCTCTGGGGCGCCGCTACGGCTCAGACATCATCCGCAGGGGCGTGCTGGCCTCATGATGAGGGGGGGTCCGCCACTCTTTGTACCGCTATTTTTCACTAGAGATGACGAAATGCTAGATTCAGACCAGAGCAGATATTTATTTTTTATCCGTAACATAAATGTCAAGCTGAGCTAGATTCTGTTTTTATCCGTTTTCCCAAAGAAAGGAGTAGAAAGATGTCACGTTGCCATGGAAACGCTGGCTCAAGCGCATCACCGGGAAAAGCGGGTTGTTTTCCTCGGACCACAGGTTGCCATGATTTAGTGTTGGGGTCGTCCAGGTCTGGTCTGGGGCCAAAGACAGGAAGTCCTTTTACGTCTCTTTTCGGGTGGCCAGAGTAGCGGCCAGTGTTTCCCCGGCAACAGCACTTAACGTGTAAAGGAGCCGCGATGGCTTCCGCCATGTGCCTAACTTATTTGAAGCGTTTGCACTACGAGAGGACGGCACAGGCGAAGAGTTATTTTTTACACTGAAACGGGAACGGCGTTTTTCGAAACGGCGCCTGCCGCTGCACTGCTGTTATGCAAAAAAGGAGGTTGTCGTCCCGAAGACACAATAAAACTCTGAAGGTGTTTGTGCGTCTGTCTGATCTTCACACAGCCGAGTCTGCAGACCGTTTCCATCCAAAAAATCCACAGATTTCTCTTCATCTTCAGCGAGTTTAACATTCTGTTCCTGATCCATCAGTGATCAGAACCAAAAGCTCCTGCTGCCTCATGAGTGTCTGTAGGTCAGGGGTCACCGACCTGCTGCTCCTCCGACCGCCATCGTGAAGAAAAAAATGCTAACAATTTGAATAAACAAAGATTTGTGTACATATTTATAAACTAAGGCGGTCTAATATTAGTACAGTTCTTTATTTTTGCCTCCTGCTGACACTAAACTAAGAGGCCTTGTGTGGCTCACCGCTCCTCCACAAAGCAGATAACTACGCAAAATGATGGTAAAAGGTTTGTTACTAGCAGCTTTAAGGGTATCTTCTCATGTTCTGATGCACAATAGTGTCTTCTTTCTGTTTAGAGGCACAGCTATCAAAAAAATAAAGGCCTAAAGAACGAGTCAATCACACTTCTGTGTAATCAAACTGTCCAATCAGGAAGCAGCAGTGACTGACGGCCAGTTTCACATGTTTTAGTGGAAGTGGAACAGACCATAATAGGCTATCAGTACAGGAGCGGTTCTGGACATGGTGACCACAGAAAACTGTTGAACACCAACAATGCTGTCGCTCCAGCGGTACCACGAGACGGCGTCGACGGCCCTCATGCAGGACGGCACGTCAATGCGTGCTGTGGCGAGAAGGTTTGCTGTCAGCGTGGCGCCCAGAGGATGGAGGCGCTGCCGGGAGAAAAGCCAGTACATCAGGAGATGTGGAGGAACGCAACCAGCCGGCATCAGGACCACTACCACCTACTTTGAGCAAGGAGAAACAGGAGGAGCACCGCCAGAGCCCAGCAAATTGACCTGCAGGCCCCAAACATGCACGTGTTTGCTTAACCCTTGTGCTATTCTAGGCACTTTACCATTGGGAGTTGGGTCATCTAGATCCACTAGACAGTGCGCTGAACCTTTTTTCTTCAATGATTTGTGATCTTTACTGGTGTCCATGGATTACATGAAATCTTTCCACCTTTATCCACCTTTGTCATGGTAGGGAGAACACGTCAATGTGAGGGTGGGGTCATCTAAGATAGCACAACGGTTAAAAGGTTAGAAACAGACTCCATGAGTGCGTATGAGGACCAGTCGTCTACAGGTGGGAGGTGTCCTTACTGCCCGGCACCGTGAAGACATTTGGCCTTTGCTAGAGAACACCAAGACCGGCAAATTCTCCACTGGCGCCCTGGGGTTTTCACAGATGAAAGTAGGTTCACACTGAACATGTGTGACAGAGTCTGGAGACGCAGTGAAGGACGTTCTGCTGCCCTCTCCAGAGGCAGCCTAAGTGCCAGTAGGCACCCAGCTGAGATCCTGGGACTCCTGTGAGACCAGATGCTGGTGTGATTGGTCCTGGGTTCCTCCTAATGCAAGACAATGCTGGACCACATGTGGCTGGAGTGTGTCAGCAGTTTCTGCTAGCTAGACAAAGGTATTGATGTCACAGACTGGCCCGTCTGGTCCCCAGACCTGAATCCAGCTGAGCACATCTGGGACATCATGTCTCAGTCCATCCAGCAACACTAGACTGTCCAGGAGTTGGTGGATGCTTTAGTCCATGTGTGGGAGGAGATCACCCAGAAGACCATCCGCCGCCACATCAGAAGCATACACAGGCGTTGCTAGGAGGTCACAGGGGCATGTGGAGGCCACGCCCACAACTGCCTCATTGAATCCCAGCTGAATCAGCCTGTAGTGAGTTTCTCCAGTTTGATTTTGAGTGTGACTGCACATCCAGACCTCCATAGGCTTATACATTTAATTTCCATCAATATTTATCGTGTGTTTGTGATGTCAGCACATGTATATGTGAAGAATAAAGCAGAATATGGCGTTCCTTTCTCATGAAGGACTCTGGAGGCGCTGCTGTCAAAGGTGGAAGCGGTTATCTTTCTAATCGAAGTCTCCCAAACGTCTGGAAAAGAACGGCTTCATAGCAACACAAACTTTGCGGCTCTCTGGGTTTTGACCCGTCAGAAACCGGACCAAACGGGTCTCTTGGCGTGACAGGTTGCGGTAGAGGAGCATCAGACAGGAGGCGGAGCCAGTGAGGCTGAAGGTTCCTGCACTTTATTGCCTCGGTTCATCAGAGGTGAGATCCTGCAGACAGTTTCAGGACCGCACGACACCTGAACCATATTTACAATATCACTATTAGCACTTATACATTATGTACATATTAGTCTCTGGTCTGCTAATGACAGTAGTTACAAGTGGATCTACACACTACAGTGCTCACAGAAACAACGGGCTGGACTACATTCACTCAGCGTTGGGACGAGGACTCAGGTGAGACGTGCTGCAGGTGAGGCCAGGTGGAGCAGCATTCACACGCCTGACAGATGTTTCAGGAGCCTCACTTCCTGTTTTTAATGCTCTGCTGTTTCCTGAAGTCTGAACAGACTTTAACGACACTACTCATCCAACGGTGCAATTTTATTCAAAATAACCACAAAAAAAAAAAAAGCCTACACATAAGAAACAGAGGAGCTGGTCAGCAGCAGTCAGACGCTGAAGAAAGGTCACGGTGTGACATCATCATCATCAGCTCCAACCTAACCCTAACCTACGGGGCTAAAAGGCTTACATGATCTAAGGCTAGCAGACAGCACAGCGGCCCTCTGAAGCCGACCCGTACTGTCTGCGTGTTGCCTTCTGCAACACGTATGAACTATACATAAAAAATGAGGAAAAACGATAATTTGGCAACCTCTCACTCCACCAGAAACGCTGGTTTTGGTATTTTTTTGTCCACAGATGACGTGATAAAACCATGAACCATGATCTGAGGATGTTTGGGGAGGGGGAAGGGGGGGTGTCAGCAGGAACCAGCTGGATGTTCTCTAAAAAGGTCAAAATCAGAGCCGTGAGCCTACAGCGGCTGCAGGTCCAGGTGTGTGCGCCTCTGCAGCTCGGCTGGAGCACCTGAAGACGTGGAGAAACCGTTTCCCTGATGAGGCGGGGTCCGGAGAACAGTGCCGGGTCCGGAAGCGACCCTTCAGGCTTCTGCTGCTTTCCGTTTGGAGCTCTTGGTTCTGCCGCCGGGCATATCCACCTTCCGGGAGCCTCTGGAGCGGCTGAGCGGAGCGGGCGCGGCAGCACCCCCGGCTGACACCGGGTCGTGGGCGGGGCCGTTCGCGCCTTCCAGCTCGTCATGCTCCAGACAGCACAGCTCGCCGCCGGGGGGGCGGGGCCGCAGCCCCCCCTCCTGGTGGGCCTTGCAGAAGGAGTTGGGGCAGAGCTGGCAGAAGGCCTCGGAGTTCTTCCCGCAGACGTCGCAGTGGTGCCACGGGCAGTCCCAGCGGCCTGCGGGACACCGACACGGTCAGACACCACCAACATCACACCACGACCACCGCAGGCCGACTGCAGCCTAACGGGACGGCGGCGAGCTCACCGAAGGGCCTCTTGGTGAGGTTGAGGCAGGACAGGTGGTAGGCCTTGGTGCAGGTCTTCTTGTCGCACAGCACCAGCTGGCCTCCGTCTCCGCAGCGGAAACACTCGTCCTCCGACTTCTTCTTCCCCTCGCTCCTCCTCTTCTTGTACTTCCTCTTCGGCCTCTTGCCTTTGGGTTCTGCCGCGTGCCCGTTTGAGTTCTGTAAGGGAGGCAGAAGGCCGCTGACTGGAGGAAGCGCTAGTCTCCTTCAGGACCTCCCCTCTGTGTTTTCATAACTTTACAAACTGATCAGACAAACATCAGACCCTCAAACTATCATTTGTAGCTTCATTCAGTGAATCTGCAGTGATCCGCACTGGAAAAGGTCAAAGTTCGTCTGCACTCACCTTGGGCCGATCCCCCAGAAAGCCGCTGCAGTTGGGAGCGCCGCAGCGACAGATGGTCTTCTCGTTCCCGAGGCAGTCCAGGTTGTAGTTGAAGGTCAGCTCCGTCCCTGCGGCACAAAAAAACAGAGTTGAAACCGGCGGGGGATGCCTGGGAGCAGACGTGACCTCTGCAGAAAGTCGGGCGACCTGCAGGAATGTGGCAGACGGCGAACAGGCCCACGCGCGTGTCTCCGTTCACCGTCCACTTCTGCGTCTCGCAGTTGGGCTGGCAGCTGTGGTTCATGAAGCGGGAGTAGTTCCCTTTTGGGCCGGCGTCAATGATGCGGTCCTGCAGGAGCCGAGGTCAGAGGTCAGCGCGCAGGCGTAGGTCCGGCTGCGTTTGTGGTATTGACTACTGTAATGCTGCAGCGGCCTGCCATGCAACACTCCCAATGCAATACCGGTTACTGTAGCTCCCTGAAGAGGAGGCGCTGCAGGGGGGAGCAGCGCCGCCATACTCAGAGGAGCAACGCCTTGCCCCCGTGGCGGCGGCCTCACCTTGTCGATGGTGAGCATGTAGAAGTTGGTGATGTTGTTTTCATGAGCGTACTTGATCCGGGCTCGGCACTCCTCCTCGTCGATCAGCTCTCCAATGTACTCGTTGACGAACTCGCCCTGCGAGACAAAAGCCCCCCCACTTCCTGGTCAGCCCCCCATTTCAAAACTGTGGGAGGCGGGGCCTTCGTGGAAATCATGCATCTCGTGGGCGGAGTTAGTTCGGCTGCTGTCTGTCTGGGTAAGACCTTATACTTCTACCAACTCTGCAGCAGCGGGGCGCCACAAACCCTCACTCACCTTCTTGATGTCCCTCAGGGCGACCAGGCCCCAGCCCTTGCCGGGCGTCTTGATGATCTTAGTCTCGGGGTAGAGGCGTTTGGTGAAGTCCTGGTTGCAGATCGCCACTGGGTTTGCCAGGGTGTCTTTCGTACTGCAGCATGCGGTTCAGACACTCGGACTCGAACCCGCACGGCCGCTCGTCCGTCGGCTTGCAGTTGCACTTGGGGATCTCGGAAACGTCGGCGGTGTGAACCTGAACTCTGCCGAAGGGTCTGTTGACCTGAGGGGAGCAGACGGAGGAGACGTTAAAGAACAAGTCTCACTTCTCCTTGACCTCCCGCCGGCACAATCCGGACCTTGATGAATTTGTAGGGCGGCGGTTTCCGGCTGCTCTCCTGAGCCTCCTTGGCCTCCCGTTTCATCTTCATCTCCTTGAATCGAGCTTCAGCCTCCAGCAGAGCTGAGGACAAATCGAACACCTGAACACCTGAGCTCGGTCTGCAGGAGTGCGCCGGTCAGTCAGACCACGCCACGCCCGTTGTTACATTCTTGAACTTCGGCGATGCCGGTCCTCTGGTGCTTGCTGCCCGATAAGCCCTCCATGTGGGGAACACTCTGCCTGGTGGGTCAAGTAATCTGGAGCCGAAGAAGACCGGGAACTCTCCGATTTCATGCCGAAGGTGCTGGATGTTGGTGGGGATGTTTCTGGGGTGTTGGATCTCTGCCGGCCACCACCTGAGAGAAGACCAGGGGTCAAGGCGGGAACGCTCCAGAGGCATCGGGATCAGACGGTTTTATACGTACCTGTACGTTCCCAGTTTGACGCAGATGATGTCTCTGTACCGGGGCTTCTTCCCGGCCCTGCAGTCGTTGCAGTACCAGCTGCCGTCGGGCATGGCGATGTTCAGGCAGTCCGGGTGAAAAGCCGCAGGACAAGACTGCAGCAGAGCAATGACCTCCTGCACGACAGAAAAATCCACAAACCAAGACCACAGCGACCTACAGTCCTCCACAGAACCAGGTTTCAAAGTCAGACTCTCTCCTGGTCCAACAGATGTCAGGGTTTTAGGTCAGCTCAGTCTTCACTTTTATTTTAGGATCCGTCCATCATTCACCAGCAACAAATCGGATTAATGCAGTAAGTACTACATCTGTGTTTTTGGCCAAAACAAACTAAATCTGTGTTTTAAAGATAAAGAAATATGAATCAATTTGGAGCTCAGACCAGCAAACGTTTCCACACAGTTGATGAAAAGCTATGCGTTTCATCTGGGAGCCTTTGGCACAGCTTCCGCATTCACCTCAGCCAGGTGCCGACCAATGAGGAAGAAATATTCCAGCCTGGCGGCAGACACACCCATATCCCCCCACCCAGAGGACCGGCGTCACCATGACCCTGCTAGCAGCCACGGATGCAGCTCGTGATGACATCACAGCAGAGTCCTGCAGCTAGTGATGACATCACAGCAGAGTCCTGATGACATCCGCGACGGGAGTCCTACGCTAGTGATGACATCACAGCAGAGTCCTGATGACATCACAGCAGAGTCCTGCAGCTAGTGATGACATCACAGCAGAGTCCTGCAGCTAGTGATGACATCACGGCAGAGTCCTGATGACATCACAGCAGAGTCCTGCAGCTAGTGATGACATCACAGCAGAGTCTGATGACATCACAGCAAGTCTGCGGCTGGTGATGACATCACAGCAGAGTCCTGCAACTGGTGATGACATCCACTGACCAGAGCTCCTGCAGTAGTGATGACATCACAGCACAGTCCTGATGACATCACAGCCAGAGTACTGCAGCTAGTGATGGCTTGTATCACAGCAGTCCTGCGGTAGTGATGACATCACAGCACAGTCCTGATGACATCACAGCAGATCCTGCAGCTAGTGACATCACCTTAAGTCTGATGACATCACAGCAGAGTCCTGCAGCTAGTGATGACATCACAGCAGAGTCCTGCAGTAGTGATGACATCACAGCACAGTCCTGATGACATCACAGCAGAGTCCTGCAGCTAGTGATGACATCACAGCAGAGTCTGATGACATCACAGCAGAGTCCTGCAGCTAGTGATGACATAACAGCAGAGTCCTCTGTTGGTGATGACACATCATGACGAGTCCTGCAATGGTGATGACATCACCCAGCAGAGTCCTGATGACATCACCGGCAGAGTCCATGCAGCTAGTGATGACATCTGCAAGTCCTGATGACATCACAGCTTGAAGTACTGCAGCTAGTGATGACATCACAGCAGAATCCTGCAGCTAGTGATATCCACAGCACAGTCCTGATGACATCACAGCAGAGAGTCCTGCAGCTAGTAGTGACATACAGCAAGTCTAAATGACATCACAGCAGATCCTGCGGCTGATGATGACATCTGGCAAATCACTGCAGGCGAGTGATGACATCTGCAGAGTCTGACTAATGACATCACAGCAGAGGTCCTGCAGCTAGTGATGACATCACAGCAAATCTGATGACATCACAGCAGAGTCACCACAGCAGTGGTGACATCACAGCAGTGTCCTGATGACATCACAGCACTGCAAGAAGAGCTGAGAAATGTTGAAGTGGCGTAGATGAAAATGTGTGGCGGAAGGAAGGGAGGGGTCCTAGCTCTCTATGATTGATTTGCCCCGGCCTGAAATATTTTACTTTCACTGCAGTGATGTTTACCGAGCCAAAGGGAGTTTATATTGGCTGTAAATGTAGTTGCACATATACTTTATAGAGTAGTGCTTGTTCAGCGTCTGGAAGTGTCGTTTTCATGCCGTGCATGTGTAGAACACAGTTCCTCACTTCCCATCTGAGTCAAACCTTTGACTCCATTGTTCGAAGAGTCAGAACCCGTCATTTCATTGACATAAAAACCCGAAGGGATTGCTTCTGAAGCGTGAACCGCCCGTTTGGACCCACGTTTGAGGAAACGCCTCAGCAGTGGTGCAGACAGTAAAGGTGTAGTTTCCCTTCAGACCTTTGGAGCAGGCGAAGCACCAGCGGCGTTGGCCGTGGCTGTGTTGGCTGTAGCCCTTCTTGAAGCGTTGAAGTGGTTGAAAGGTGCAGGCGATGGCGTGTTGGCGTGATGTCTAGCTGCCTGCGACCACGCACAGGTCGCCCGGCGTGGTACGCCACGGGCAGCGAGCAGCGCCATCAACCGACCTAAGCCGGAGAAACACCGGGACAGAGGCTCTAAGCGGATCACGAACCAGTCAGGTCCCAGAATTCTCTCTCCAAACACTGATTTCAGTGGTTTAGTAGACTTTGTGTCTGTTTTGAATGGAGTTGAAAGGCCTCTGGGTGGATGACGGTGTGCATCACAGGCTCACCTTTGGTAGACTTGTGTTTGGTGCAGGCATGGTGGCAGGAGAGCAGGCGTGGAGGGGCAGCCAGGCCTTTGTTGTCAAACACGTGGGCGGGTTGGTGGATGCGGGCCTGCGTGGTAGAACTTGCACGCGGTGCGGCGTGCAGCGGCGCACCTCGCCCTCCGACTGCTTGCAGGCGAAGCAGGAGTGGATTCCTGCGGAGAAGCGTGCGGTGATGAGCGTGAGGCCTCCGCCCGTCGCCCCTGCAGCGTCGCATCAACGCACCGGCTCGGCACTGCTGGCAGAGCAGCGTCTTCGGGCGAGGCGGGCCCAGGCAGTGGAGGTGGGGCCAATGCCGCCTTTGGCCTTCATGGAACAGGTCCTCACCTGCCTGCTCACCACACCTGCAGGATGGCACATTCACAGAAATGCTCAGAGAAAGGCTGCGCTGGATGCTGGACTCTTCATCTCCTGAACCAACATGAAGCTGTTTTGCTAAAGTCTTCTGGATTCTGAGGCTCTCTGAACATCACATCACTCAAACGTCCCGAAGTGTCCGAATGCAGCATGTCATGAAAACGGCTCTGTCAGACTCAACAGTCCCAGCCTGATCTGGTTTGAGAGGACTTTAGGAGTTGGAGGAGGGATCTCCAGCAGAGTGAGGCTTCTGGGTCCAGCTGGAAAACGATCTCTCTGCTTCTGCCTTCATCTGCCTCTACAACCAACCCGCGGGAAAGCAGAGACCTACGACAGACTAACTCTACTCTTCTCTCCCCCTATTTGGTCCGTCAAGCTGTCGCTCGGAGAATGGGCGTTCCTCGCTCCGAGCCCTGCGGCATCAGCGAGACAGAGCGTCAGCTTCCCTCCACAGCGCGGCGTGGAAACCGCCCAACGTCTGTGGGTTTCACTGGACACAGGCTGAGCTCAGCCTGGTGCTGATCCAGCAGCGCTCCATGATGGAGATCAAATGCTTTAGCCACAACATCCACATACTGGTTGGGTTTAAACACCGTAGTTTAAAAGTTCACATTTTAAATAAAATAGGGATTTTGTGTTAAGGGAATTAGCGAGGAGCCCTGTTCTTCCAGGCGTCCTCACTCAGTGACTGAGCTCTAGACTTAACAAAGCGAGCCCCGACTGAGGACGCAGCTCTGCTTTGTGTCGTCACCTCAGGATCAGGACAGGGAGAGGACCGCCTCTTCTTTGCTTTGGACGTCTTCATCTCACCGTCCTGTTTCCTTTTTCTCCGTCTCTTGGGCTTCTCTGTACTCTGGTCCTCTGTGTGCAGGAACCACAATGACTTAACCAAACAGCTGAGAGAGAGAGAAACCAGCTCAAGCACAACAGCTGGTGACGACCTTGGAGGCGAGGTTGTGACTTGTCTGCACGTTTGCGGGCTTCTCCTCCATCCCTCGTCTTCCTCCTCCGTTTGTTTGGACCCTCTGAGGTGGAGGCCTAAGAGAGAAGAGCAGCAGGAATGTTTTCCACGGGGCTTCTGCCGCATCGTAGGCGTTTTAGTGGAAACTTGAAACGTTTTGACGGCTCTGCGTCGGGCGGCCATTCACCTGCTTCTCTGGATCTTTCAGAGCGCCGCGTCTTCTTCTAGGCGGTTGATCTCTGTCAGCTGCAGCGCCCGCTTGAGGCTTTTTGGATCTCTTCCTTCGCTCTCTTCTCACTGAAAGAACAAGCTGGGGGTAAATTCAGACCTGAAGAGCTCCAAACTCTGCAGAACCCCTCCTAACGCTGCCACCATATGTTAGCGGTTTACGCAAACCAGGCAGAACCAGATGTTGCAGTTGATGAAAAAAAAAAACCCCGCTACAGGCTGGACGAGGATCCAAAGTCTGCCTTTACGCCCCGAACAATCCGCTTTTCTGACAGCAGGTAGAAGGACGCCACAAAACCTTTACTTTGCCCCGCCCACAACCCTACCCAGGATTCATTTCACCGTTCAGAACCTAATGGGAGGAGAGGGGGGGATCTATTCTGTGGTTTGAAACATTGACTGTAAATGAGAACTGGACTGAGCGAGTATAATGTCCGGTCGCCACTTTGGACGCCATCATGTCGGAGCCAGACAGTGTCGGTAAGAGTTGCCGCTTCCATAGCAACCGGCTCGACAGAATCTGTCAAAGGTTTTGAATGTTGGATGTGGGGGCCAGCGAGCCGACCTACCTCTATACACTCATCTGATTGGCCAGTTTAAAACTTGAATAATTATTATCAGAATGTTTAAACAAATGGTATCAAGACCCAGAACGGTTCTTCTGACCAATAGAATGACTGAGGAATGGCTGTTTGTTTCTCTATACCAGTCTATGGAGCCACTTCCTGTTTGGAACGCCATGGGGGCGGGGCCAATGAGCTAAACACATCTGAGGACTGAACTGTGAGATGCTGCTGGAGTGAACTCAGAAAGGAAAGGTTTCCCCTCAGCTTCTACCAAAACCACCCAGACAGCTGTTCCTGATCGTCTCCTGCTTGAATTCAGACCAACGCTGACGGAGAAAAAGAAAACATTTCCAAAAATCCAACCGTCTCCCAGGAACCCCACGGCTCAGAGCTGATGGACCCGTCTCTGGTTCTGTCGGCCGCACAGGTTCAATCGCTCAGATGGACGGGCACCAAAACCCCAAACCAACCTGTTCCCAAAAGATCCTCTGCTGAAGAAGGCAACTTTGGTTTTCTTTTCGTCTTGACCGGGTCGCGGGTTCTGCTGGCCGCACATTTGCTCTTCCTCTTGTCTGCCTTGGTCAGAGCCTGTCTGGGTCTCCTCCTCTTCTTCTGAGCCACTGGTTCCACCAGAGAATCTGATGAAGACGAGGAATTCTGCAAAACAGACCGATTTCAAAACTTTCTTCGTGGTATAGTAAAACACTGAAGAATGGCAGCACATCTCTGACCAGCCTGCATCCACTGAGGGGACCAGAACCCAAACTTCAAAAATGCAACGACCTGATCAGACAGTTCCATCCTGCTTGGAGCATGCTCAGAAACTCACCGGGTCTGAAAGCAGCCTGGCTTGGCTGTCCAGGACCCCGTCGTCACAATCCTCTGGTTTCAGCTTTTCCAGAATGTGGGGGTTCAGGTGAGGGCCCTCCTCGTTGTACAGAAACCCAAAGTTTTCCAGGCGTTCGTCTGGCGGCATACAGAGAGCCTCCTTGGCCTGAATGACGCCCATGTTCCACTGGGCCTGGAGCTTTTGGGGCACGGAGGCAGACGTCTGCGGGACAACGGAGGGAATAAAGAAGATATCGATAATTCAATAAGAACCACGGAACTTTGTTTCAGAGCCCAAACAAAGCCCGCAGTATTTGACTTAGAAACGGACACCAGAGCCAGGAGGTTGACCTTTCTGTGGGTGACACACGAGCCCGGCAGCCTGATGCCCTGGCAGAGCTCGGGGTACTGCTCCTCGCCGCTGAAAGACACCATGTTCCTCTCAAAGACGTAGCCTCTTTCTGCAGCATCTCCAAAGTACTGAACGTGGTAAAGGATGTCCAGCTCGCAGGTCACCGCTGAGAAAACAAATCAATTACAAGACGTTTGAAAATACAACTAGAACAAAAAAACAAACAAAGAAAAGGAACAGAGTTAAGCTTCTAACAACCACAGGTCTGGGGGGCGGTGGCGGGCTCTCACCTTTCTGTTTCTCTTTAAAGTGACTGTTGAATTCTGGGTCGTTGGTCACCATGCAAGGCCACCAGGGGTAACCCGACACCTTGGTCCAAACCACATCTCCAGGACAGAACCGCGTCCGCGAAGGACACTCCCCTCCAGGAAGCGCTGACATCAGAGCCGGCTGGCGGAGAGACAGAAGAACGCCGTCAGAATCAAAAAAGAGCCAGAAAGAGTCCATTAATGACTTCACATCATGAGGAATTTCAACAGGGCAAAGGTTCTTTTGGCTTCAGTCATGAACTTTTTCTTTCAGAAAGAGAAACCTGACATTTAAATACGATGACTTTCTCATAATGGTAGGAAGTGAATGAACCTGAGCTACTGCGGGTTGTTCTCCAGTGTTTTCGTGATCCACAGGAAGGACAAAGGCGGCGTTTACTTGAGCCTTCGGTTTGTTGGCCGTTCCTCTCCTTTTCTTCACCTCAAGCCTCCCATCAGGACCAGACAAAGTGTCCTCGGTGACCAAGCCGTTGGCGCAGTACGGCTCCAGCGACGGCTGCTGGACCACCTGCGGTACGGAGACGGTGAGCTCGGGTTCGGCGTGGGCCGTGCCGTTGAGCTGGTGGGGGCCGGTGGCGGTGGGAGCTTCGGCCCCCTTGAACATGGGTGGCTCTGGGGCGCAGAGCTGGGGCAGCACCGCGTCCTGGTCCCCGTTGAGCACCAGGGCCGTCAGGTCTTTGAGCTTCTCGTGGGTGTGGTGGTTGTGGCCGTGGCCAGCCATCTTCTGGAGGACGCCGTCCTGAAGAGTGGCGGCCAGCTGCGCCGCCGCCTTGTCCATCAGCAGAGCAGGGTCGCTGGTCACGTCCCCCAGGGCTTTCCGCACGCTCAGGGACTCGGGGGGCTGCTTCATGCTGACGGGGTTGGCTGGTTCAGGCATCGAGGGCAGGGAGCTGCCTTTGCCGTCCATCCCTTCTGACCTCCGCAGGAGCTGAAAGAGGAGCATCATTATTGTCAGCATAGAACTTTTCCAGCAGCATGTAAACAAACAGACTTCTACCGGGAGAGAGCGGGATCTATCCCACCGGTTAACTTAAGCAAAGCCCGGGGACCACCGGAACCGCGCGTCTCCACGGGGATCAACGAACAACTCTCTCATCCCGACATGATCGACCGCGGGGCAGCGTCGCCCCGAACGAGGACGGTTTAGCCGCTAGCAAGGTCGACGTGTAGCTCCGCGGTGCGGACAGCCGCGAGAACCGCGGCATGCCCCGAATCACGCTGAGCGAGTCAGTGGGTTGGCCGCGGCGCAGCCGCACTGCACGCCAGGAAAGCCGCGGAAATGCCCCGTAAAAAAAAAGATGCAGCCGTAAGCGTGACCGGAAAAACGGGATGCATCTATTTTCAGTTACAAGCGGGATGCAGAACGGTGCTGCCGAACTATGTGCCAAAAAGAAAAAAAAATGAGGTCGTCTAATTCATGCAGCGTTGAAATAACAACGGAAGCACCAGCAATTAGTCCAGACCACGTCATGCAAAAAACGAGTCCAGCAACAACAGAAGGGGACGGAAACTCATGGATAGCAGCATCTCTGTCATCAATACAGTCAGCCATGATAGCTTCTCCAGCAAATAGACAAAGCCGCCACTCAAATATTCCATGCAGTCGCACAGCCGGAAAACCCTCAGCAGATACGTACGCGGACGTTTTCTTTAGACGCAGCTTGTTTGTTGAACTAAGTTGGGTGAAGTCTTCAAATAAATCGGTATAAACACAGAAAACGTGGGCACCATGACAGCTTGTCCCGAAAAACTAACCGTGCTAGCCGACAGTAGCTAACCAGCCTCTATTGAACAGCGTTAGCAGTTAGCCGGCTCGCCCGCTAAAATGGATGGTCGGCCCGAAGCAGCGCTCGCGCTAAACCTCCGAGCCGCCGCCGCCTCGGGACTGACACCATCCCCGCGGAGCTCCGCTGCTCACCCGCCGCTTGAATCGGGTCTTCGGTCGTTACAGCAGGAACGGCGTCTCCAGATTCATCCCGGAAAGCCGCGGACTTCATTCAAGGCGAATCAAAAGCTTGCGGGAAACTCAAACTCTGCGTCGGACCAGCGCGAAAAATACTCACTTCCGATTGGTCGGAGGCAGAGCGAGGATCCAACCGGTCCTTTCAAAAAAAACCAACCGTAGGAAGTAGATGACCCCCGAGCCTGCAGACGGGGCTCCAGCCGCTTTTTACTCCACGTTTCAACTCGCATTCTTTCACAAATGACACCGAAAGGATTTGGAGTCATGTTCTGTTTAGAAAAGAAACGTGAGCATCACAGCATTCAACGTGACCGGGGTTATAATAAACGGTTGCAAAAGAACAAAAAAATCAAACGTATTTGTAATTCAAACCCTTTTTAAATTCATCACGACAGCAAACAAGTGTCTATACTTATGAAAAATGGATTTAACGGTACGGAAAGACACCAAGTGCGAGACAACTAGACTCTTGCAACATTGAACACAACAACAGTATTTTGCGTGTTTTTCTGCTCCAAACCAAGAGTTTGCAAACATCTTGGTCTGAAATATTAAAAAAGACTTTTAAGTCTGCGCTGGTCAGGCTGTTTTTTTTTTAATAACAAAACGTGCAGTACCTTTAGCGTACGCTAGGGGGCAATTGAAGGAAGCACTGAACCCAAAACCGGAACAGCTCATCTCACAATGTTTTGTTTGGTTGGCCTTTCAAAATAAAATAAGAAATATTTTCCTCCAGGTAGAATTTTGCCTCATATCACAAATTTTCTATTTTATATGTTCGTTGATGTAATATATATATGTAATATATTTGGTCCTTTGATAGGGTGCTGACCACCCTTAAGCCAATAAATTTTCTCCAGTAACCATCACCAAGTCTCTTCTGGAAAGTGAATGAATGAATGAAATGAATGAAGTAATGAATGAATAGAGCCTTTCTTTATTTGGATATATTTTCTTCAACACATTGTGTGGACTATTTTGTTATTATTATTAATAATAATATTTATAAGAATATTAATGTATTATTAATAATAATAATGTCCCCAAGAAGCCCTGCATAACTGGTCTTAATGACTACAGGCCTGTGGCACTTACGTCTGTAGTCATGAAGTCATTCGAGCGCCTGGTCCTCCCCCACCTCAAGTCCTTCACCCCCCCCCCCCCTCCTGGACCCTCTGCAGTTTGCCTACAAGTCTGTAGACAACGCTATCAACCTGGTCCTCCACTTCATCCTGCAGCGTCTGGACTTCCCGGGTACCTATGATAGGATCCTGTTTGTGGACTTCAGCTCGGCATTCAACACCATCCTCCCCTCTCTGCTCCAGGAAAAGCTTCTCTGGCTAAACGTGCCTGACTCCACCTGCAGGTGGATCACTGACTTCCTAATGGACCGGAGGCTGGGGAAGAATATCTCCACCACCCAATTTATCAGCCCAGGATTTCCATAGGGCTGTGTATTCTCTCCTCTGCTCTTCTCCCTGTACACCAACTGCTGCACCTCCAGCCATGACTCTGTCAAATTGATTAAGTTTGCGGATGACACCACCCTCATCGGGCTCATCTCTAACGATGATGAGTCTGCCTACAGGAGGGAGGTGGACCGGCTGGTGTCATGGTCCAGCATCAACAACTTGGAACTGAACACCAAGAAGACAGTGGAGATGACAGTGGACTTCAGGAAAGTCACAGCCCCCTCACCCCCTCTCATCCTGACAGACTCTCCCATCACCATAGTTGACTCTGTCAGTTCCCTTTGCTCAAAAAGGCCTAGCAGAGGATGTACTTCCTTGCGGCAGTTGAAGAAAGCTAGGCTGCTGGCCCGGATGATGGTGCAGTTCTACACGGCCATCATAGAATCCATCATCACCTCCTCCATCACAGTGTGGTACGCTGGAGCTGTAACCAGGGACATAAACAGATTGCAGCGTAGTGTGTACACAGCTGAGAAGGTGATTGGCTGCAGTCTCCCATCTCTCCAGGACCTATACGCCTCCAGAACCCAGGGTCGAGCAGGTCGGATAGCAGCCGACCCTTCTTACCCTGGACATGGTCTGTAAGACCATGGACCGTGTCCATGTCTGCTCATGTAAGATGATTATAAACACCCCATCACATTACCAGTCTGATAATAATAATAATACATTTTATTTGTTAGCTGCCTTTCAAGAAACCCAAGGTCGCTGTAGATAAAAGTTAAAATAAAATTAAAAGCAATAGAATGTACAATAAAATACACAGTGGTGAACAAAATTGTTGGTACCCCTAAGTTAAAGAAAGTCCACAATGCTCACTGAAATGACTTGAAATGTTCAAAAGTAACAATAAATTAAAATTTATTGAAAATTAAATAATCAAAATCAACCATTACTTTTGAGTTGGGGGGAAATGGAGGAGTTTTCAAAGGGAAGGGAGAAGTTCTGGATGCTGTTTCAAATGGATTTAGTGCCGATCAGGAGAAGTTCTGTTTTATCATTGTATAGTTTTAGGAAATTAGCAGTAAACCAGGATTTTATTGCAAGAAGGCAGACGGTGAGGGAAGTGGGCGGAAGAGAGGAATTTGGCTTAGTGGAGATGTAGAGCTGGGTGTCGTCTGCATAACAATGGAAGTGAATCTTGTATTAACAGAGGATTTGACCAAGAGGGAGAAGGTAAATGATAAATAACAGGGGTCCCAGGACAGAGCCCTGGGGCACACCTGTATTGACAGGAGCTGTGTGGGAAGTGAATGTTTTTAATTGAATAAATTGGGGGCGACCAGAGAGGTAAGAGTGGAACCAGTTGAGGGGTATATTTGTGACACCTATGGCGGACAGTCTGTAGATGAGGATAGTGTGAGAGATGGTATTGAAGGCTGAGCTCAAATCATGTAGATGCAGAGTAGGCCAGAGTCAGCAGCAAGGAGGAGGTCATTGGAGATTTTGAGGAGAGCCGTTTCTGTGCTGTGAAGGGGACGGAAGCCAGACTGGAATTGTTCATATAGATGATTCTGAGAGAAATGCATTCAAAGTTGTTCAGTTGTTGATGATTTGCACATCATCCACCCTATGGATTTTTTAAATATTTTATAACACATTTCATGACAACAGGAGTTCAAGCTGGTGAGTTGGATGTAGATTATTGTAGTTTTCTTTCATTAAATTTAGCATGGTCCCATAAAAAAAGAGCTGTCTTTTATTTTGTAAATTTACCGGAAGTTTGGCCTGATACGGAAGCTTAACCAGGTGACGTTTGACGTCATTGTAGTGTTCGGCCCCGTAACTGTCACCAGAGGCATGAAAGGACATGACATGAGATCAGTTTTTCACTGGTCATCTCTCCGGGCGTCGTAGATGGTCGACATCGTTCAGGGTTTCAGTGTTTCTATGAAGAGTCTGAGCGGCGCGCGGAACTTTAGCTTTAGCTAGCCAGCTAGCTTACCGAGGAGGAGCGACGCCGAAAGAGCCGATCATCAGCGGATTCCGACTCAAACAGCATGGCGTTAATCCTGTTCACGAGAACCCGGGCACCGTTCATGAAAACATCCCGGTCATTCAATAACGAATTCCGGAAACGTAAAGGTAAGATTTTCTTTTTTAATTGAACCAAATTTCTCATAATCTAGAGGAGCAGTGAGTTGTTGTTAGTTGGGTTGACTGAATCAGGACTCAGCGGGTCTTTGGGAAATTCAAGGTGACCGTTGTTTTCTGACGTCTGCTCTCTGAGATGAAAACCTCGCGAGCAGGTCAACATACACGAGGAGCGAGAAGAGGTTGTTTTTTATTTTCATTTTTTACCTAGGCGCAAACAGGAGAAAGGAGGCAGGTTATGTGAGGACAGCCAGCCCGGGTTGGCCTGGCAGCGCCCCCTGCCTCTGCAGCCTGAGGCTGACGCTGTTGCTATGGCAAACGTTCAGGTGACAGACAGCGAGCTCTGCTAAAGACTCCATCATTCAAGGAAACGCTCACTTTTGTCAGTAATACGAGTCTATATTTAGTAACAGAACCCCTCCTTTAGGCCCTCTGAAGAAGGGGTTATCAGAAAAGGGCTCTTATTCTGAAGAGAATAACTTTAAATGTTCTTAAAGAAAAAAACAAACAAAGATGTTTGTTCAAGAATAGGGCTGCACAATGTGAGGAAAACTCATGATTTGCCATATTAGTGGTCCATATTGCGATGACGATATAACTTGCAAAGCAACTAAATACATATTTTCCATTTTACTGCAGTTTCATTTATATAAGAGTCAACATACCTTAAATAATATTCCAAATGTATCTAACATAAAAGGGCTCCATCCGATTGGTCAAATGCATAAATGGATTTATTTGATTGGCTAAATACTACAAGCTGCCATAGGATTGTTTTAGCACACTTGTGCTGTCTTTGGGGTCCAGATGACCCCACTCCCAACGTTGGGAGTTGGGTCATCTAGACCCACTAGACAGTGCTCTGAACCTTTTTTCTTCAATGATTTGTGATCTTCACTGGTGTCCATGGATTACATGAAATCCTCTTCTTCCACCTTTGTCATGGTAGGGATAACACGTCAATGTAAGGGTGGGGTCATCCAGACCCCACAAAATAGCACAAGGCTTTGGGTTACCATTTACTGCAATTGTCGCCGTCTTTTGCGACAAGCGGATTGCACAGCTCGATACCGTGGTAGCGATAAATCTATTCCAGATCATATAAAGAATACAGAATCTGCTTGCATGGAGATAACAGATGAGGAAGAACTCTGTCTCTCCTATTGACCACAACGTTTGTGTGTCTGTTCACTGTGTTCAAATGTTGTAAAATTGGCTTTAGCTTCGATCTGGCCCACTGAAGATGGTTGTGTTTCTTCAGTGTTTTTTTTTTTTTAAAGAAGTGGACTGTTGTATAAGCAGTGCCGGTGTCGAGATCATGTGTCTTGCAGTTATGTAATATGAAAAGTGATCTCTGGCGGTAGTAGTGTGTCTGCTTAATGCATTGAGTCTGGCCTTACAAATAGATGAACACGAAGCCTCGTCCGTCTGCAGAGCCGGCGGCTGTGCTTCTGGCAGGACCAGACAAGCTGCATTCCCTTAGTGAAGGTCACAGCCTTTAATAACGGCCCGGCTCTAAGGGTTCCTGTTGTCTGTATGTTGTTATAGAACCAGCGGCGTGTTCTTCAGTAAAAGTTTGAGGTGAGACCATCGTCATCCCTCTGGGAGACGGAGGGGGGTGACGATGCTTTCAAGGACCCTCACCTTGTCGTTGACCCGAGCTGCCTAAATCTGGCCTGTCCTCAAACCTTCTAAAGTGGATAACTTACATCCACTTTGGAGGTCTGACTTTAAGGTTAGTCGTGGGAAAGATTAGGACATTATGTAAGGTGACGGCTAGATAAAGCAGGGCAATAATGAAAACTCACCCCGCTGAGCCGGTTTCTGCTGTTTAAGTGGGTTGTTATCTGGAGGTTGATGATCCACGGCTTCTAGGAAAGACCAGGAACCATAAATGTTTTAACCAAGCCTGGTCTGCAGCTTCATAAGCCCCCGTTTGTACCTGAAGGCGCACACGGGGAGCAGAGCTGCGCTTGTTTACGTGCGGGCGGCATCCGTGTAAACAACGGCGCGTATCCACATCAGCTGTTTGCAATGCAAAGAACGTTTTCACCTTCAGTGATCATTTTCACATCCGAGCTGGGAGTGAAAATGTTTGAATTTGTTGTTTTTACAAAGACTGAAGGTTCTCCTTTCATAAACCAGATCAGCAGCAGATGTGTAACTGCAACCACAAGGCAGACAGAAATGAAGGGGGAGGAGCCACAGCCGTGGTATGATCCTGTCACCTCTGTGTGACCCCCCCCCCCCCCCCCAGCGCTTGAGTAATCTACTGTACTTCCAGGCGTTTCCGTCTGTGTGCGCTCAGCCAGCGGGGGACGCTGTTCCAGCAACGTCCCTGTTGATGGCTCCTGTTGTGTCACGTTTGGCTGGGCTTTGCTGGATCTGCTCCAGCCCGCCTCGTGACACGCAGAGGAGGGGCGGGAACGCTCTGACGCTCTGATCTTATTGGCTGGAAGCCTTTTACTTTGTGAGGCTGAGAAAGACGTTAGCAGAAGAAATGAGTTTAGTCATTTTAGCAGCTTCTCCAGAGGAGAAAATCCTCTCCGTTTGGAGTTTGTGGTCTCTGTATGGGGGGGGGGTTGCAGGTTCTCCCCACCGTCCCAGAACAGGTTCATTCTAGTCAGATACCCTCTGAAGAAGTAAGCGTGTGTGTCACATTCATTCATATTAATGGTTGCCTCCACATTCCATCACCGCATGACCAGCTCTGAGGGCTACGGATTTGTGGGGGGTGCTGGAATAACTTTTCCCAGGTTCTGACGAGGTTCTGCTGCAGGAACAGCCAGAACCAGAGTGTGGGGGGCTATCCTGTTCATGACACGTTATCCATCACGCTATGGATTTGAACCCCCATTCAACCACTTGGCAGCTCCCGTGTTTGGTTTGTCCCGCCCGATGTCCCCCATGTTTCCGTCTTTCCTTTAGGGAATTCTAACTGGATGTTCTGACATGAAAACAGATTTTCCCAGAACATGAAGTCAACACACACACACACACACACACACACACACACACACACACACACACATTCACATTACACACACACACACACACACACACACACACACACACACACACACACACACACACACACACTCAGTGTGTTGACTTCACGTGTAACCTTGTGTGTTTTTTTGTGGTGCCTTCATTGTGTCTCCTTTCCCTGCAGGGAAACTGCTGCTTGATGGAGCTCCTCCGCATCAGCTGCACAACTCTCAGACTTACTGGAGAAAAGTAAGAAATCCCTGAAAACAACACACTTTGTGTTTTTCAGCTGATTACAAAAAGTCTGACAGCAATAGCAAAATGTTCAACAAAAAGTTGGTCTCTCTCTCTTTTTTTTTCCTCTGCATTTGACTTGTGCTTATTCCTCTGTTCTTCTGCTTCCTGTTATGTTGACGCCATGTTTTTGTTTTTGTAATTATACTTTATTATCTTTTCAAGAAAAGAACACAACACAAACCAACACAGCAGATATCTAACTAGTTAAAGGTGCACAAAATCTAGGTTAGAATAACATTTTCTTAAAGAAGTTTCTAAATACTTTGAAATATAAAATGTGAGTCCCCGTTACAAAGTAACTCAGCTTTTTCTTGAGGAAGGTGATCCAGACCAGGCTTCCACGTCTTGTTTCACAGGGCACTAAGGCGTTCCATTGCAAAACCTTTAAAAGTCTCTAGCCAGGTAAATTTGATGGAGGTTGCACTCATCCATTGTAGCAGTAGACATCTCCTAGCCAGGTGTAAAAGTTTTTTGGAGCAACCTCATCTGTCCAGGTAACACAGTCAACCTCCCTGACTGGCCTTTAAAGAACAAAAAAGGTTTAATAAAAGATCTATGAAAAGTTGGAAAGGGATTCAACAACATTTTGCCAAACACAGTGCAGTAAAAATCTCTGCTGGTTGTCCCTCAGGTTCGACGGGTTCCGACTTGGCAGCGTAACCCAGGTCCCCAGCTTCTCCACCCCCCTGCCCCGGGCAGGTGACCACCTGGGACCCTTTGAGAGTCGCAGGACTTCAGCTGCTGGATTGTGCTTTGCTGTCGGCCCGCCTCCACACATCCGCCAGCAGTGACTTATAGCGCATCAGCAGGACATTCCTGGTGTCCGGTGGATACACTCCTCCTGCAGAAGATGGGACGACTCGAAGGTGGAGAAGTCCCTGCGTTCGTTAAAAGACAAGAAAAAGAAGCTGGAGGAAGGAGGGCCGGTGTACAGTCCAACTCTAGATGCAGAACCCATCAGAAAGACGATCCGGCAGCGAGTCGTGGGATGAAATTCGGTGCATTACTACCACGCGCGTTTCCAAGCTGTTGTGGATCGACACCACCATCGCCGCATGTGGATGCTGTGGAGATCTCTGAACGACATCCCCTGTTCACGTGAGAGAAGACAGGTGAGATCAGACAGAACTGACTGCAGGTCATGCAGTAAGTCCTCTAAGACGGAGCTTCCTGTTTAAGACATTCATGAGTCATTTCAGTTATGCAGACAAGTTTTTACTTTGTTTTAAATACTAACTTTTTATATGTTAAGATCTCCAAAATCTTAAAGCTAATGTGAGTCTTCAGTATTTGGCAAACACACTTCATTGGAGTGCTATGTAAAGTGTCTGGCCCCATTGTTTTCCCGTTTCTTTCTTTATTCTAGTTTCTTCCTCCATTTTTTTCCGCTTAACTCCTTCAATGTTTCAGCTATTTTAAACATTCAACTATTCAAATGTTCAGCTCTTTCAGCTTTTTCCAGCTGTGACTTTTGCTCCTTCAAATCCTTGAACTTCTGGGCCCAGGATTTATGATTTCAGTTTCATTAAAAATACATGGGGAATCCTTTGTGCAGAAGCTCGCTGGTTTGATACCCAGCTCTTGCATTTATTTTTATTGTGCTGTTTTCACTTTATTTATGCTCAAGTTGATCCTTTCTTTATCTTTCTTTTTTTTGTGCCAATTATCCCCCTTTAAGTTTCATTTTCTCCAGCAACATAACATTCAACCCTGTATTTACTTCTGGGCATGCAGCTCCTTCTAGTTCAGATAAATCCCTTTAACAAAAACACATATTCTTTTTATTATTGATAATAGAAAACTAAAACAATACATACAGCACACCTCAAAAACTCCTTTATCTGCTCATTGTAATTGGGATCATGAGGGAATAACACACACTTGGCCATGGAACAGCTGAGAAGCCAATTTGGCCCATTGACTTTTGGTTCCTGAAGAAGTGCGGGAGGCACATATGCAACCAAGTTGCACTCTTCACCACCTGATCTGGATGTAAATACCCTCAAATTAAAGCTGACAGTCTGCAGTTAACGCACATCTTGTTCGTTTTATTTCAAATCCATTGTGGTGGTTTGTAGAGCAAAAACTGTTGGAATTGTGTTGCTTTCCCATTATTTATATACCTGACTGTATGTCCTTGTTTGTGTATTTATCAAAACAGTTACTTTACCCGTTTAGCTTTTTTAAGTAGCTGATAAATATCCATCTACTTTGTTCTGATCTCTGAGCAGCAGCGTGAGGCGTTCAGGAGCCTCATACTCCAGTCTTTCTTAAGAGTTACGCCAACATAACCTGCTTGACTTCAGAGGTCACAGATGGCGGCTAGGACTCTTGTTCCTTCACATTAATCCATGGCGTCTTTAGCCTAATGGGATCATTCTAGGACGTGGATACAGATGGAGTCTCTGCCCACCTGTCAGTATGAGGGAAGGCTCCACCGTTTCCAGAAACTGTTCCTTTCTCTGTTCAATCCCGTTTTCATTCCTATCTGAAACGCTGTCAGCTGAAATGTCTTCGTCTGAGCTTCAGTTCTGGAATCACCTCGGACCAAAGGTGATCTTCCCTCCAGCATGCGCTCCTCTGTAACCCGTCATGTCAGCTGCTGCTTCTTCTTCTGCCACGATCTACGTTTGCGTTTGCTCCGGTTTCACGGGACGTGCCGCTGTCTCCTGTGGAGTCGTGTGATCGGTCTGACGCTACAACAGCACAAGACGGAAGTTTTAATTCAGCCGCTTCCCAACTTATGTTTGCTGGATGGTGAACCTGGACCACATCAGACTAGTTACTCCGATTCTGATCAACAAACCTTGGAAAATATGCGATGATCTGCTTTAGATTTCAGATCCGTTTAGATCTCCTTTCTAAACCACTTCTGTTCAGGAAAAGCTTTAAGCTTTCTCTAGTGAGGAATCTTCATCTGATTGGGACAAACGGCTTTCGTGGAGCAGACCACTCCCTTCTCCATTTTCAGGGGATGTAATAAAAGTCTTCTGCAACTCTCGGGCAAATTCCAGGTTGTTCATTACTTCCTGTATAGGACATCCCCTGAAACACTAAACTGCTAAACACTTTCCTAAACTGGGAACCCTTTAATGAACGAAAAGGGAAGACCTTTTCTCAGCTGCCTGCGCTTGGATGTTTGCTTCCTTTTCTACTCAAACTTGCCTCCAACACCTTCACATCCTGTGAAAGTCACATCCACCTTCAGTCACTGTTCTCGAAAGCTGGTGCTAGTCTGGAAAATTTAAGTTATGTTAAAGGGCCTATATCCTGCTTTTCTTAAGCCCTTCAGAGTAAACTATATCCATATATATGATCGTATATTACTTTTGGCACACTAAAGATTGATCTGAGTAATTTTTGCAGCTCATTTTCCTACTAAATCCTCTCTTTAAATCCTTTAAAGACCCAAAGAGTCTTTAAAGAGTGTTTCCCAGTCGTCTTTTCATTATGATTATGCTACTTTTAGCCAAAATCTAAAACCCTGTGTCATTTTCTAGGACGTAGGTTCTGCAGAGCGGCAGGAGCTCATTAGAAATTTCCCTCTGAGTTTTGGGCGGGGCTTTTGGCGTAGAGTAAACTCCCCCCCACTTCCTATCACCCATCTGTTTACACTTTCTCCCACTAGCTTACAGTCCCTCACAACCCCAAGCTAACATTAGCTGTGCAACAAAAATGTTTAGCTATATCGTAGCTATCCATCCGTCCAGTTCTGATCCAGATTCCAGCTCAGACCAGGAAAACAAAGCTGTTGTGGATCTATTTGTCTGACAGTGGATGATCAGAATGGGACGGAGCTGGGACATTGTGGCCCCGCCCATCATATTTTTTCCAAAAACGATCATGGGTTGAATGCTTCATAGAATTTCCTGTTTCTCTTTCTTTATTACAGTCTCTTCCTCCATTTTTTTTGGCGCTTAACTTCTTCAGTGTTTCAGCTATTTCAACCATTCAACTATTCAAATGTTCAGCTCTTTCAGCTTTTTCCAGCTATGACTCTTGGTCCTTCAAATCCTTGAACTTTTCCAGATATTCCAGGATTTCCAGGATTTTTGCCCCCATTGAAATACATAGGGAATTCTTGAAAACAAATATTTTTTGTTATTGTTCTGTTTTCACTTTATTTATGCTCAACTTTGATCATTTATTTGTTTTTTTTTGTGCCAATTATGACCCTTTAAGTTTAATTTTCATTCAGTAATATAGCATCAACCCTGCAGTTTCTAGTTTTCTGTGTAAACGTCCTCCCTCATCAGAAAAATGCCACAAGAACATGTTGAAAACACCGTTTTCACTGTCGGTACTTTTTCAAAGTGTTTGTGTCACCAGAGTGTGAGTGGAGTCGTAGTGGTCCTGCTCTGACCCTAGAAACTTCAGCGCAAAAGCCGGATCTCCAGCTTGCAAACGAAGAAGCTCATTTCAGTGTCGGCGGTCCAGGAGCTTCAGTGGACAGCCACCATGCTTCCAGCACCACCACCCCTTCTGCACCTTTTCACATTCAGCAGACTCCCTCGGAGCGCATTCATCCCACCTGCCTGATCTCCTTTCATGTTCACCTACAATGCTCAGGATTCTGCTTCTGAACGGTCACCCCCTCCCCCGTCCGCCGTGGGGAGCTTTGTGAGATGATATGCATGTCAATGGGTCTGCGGACAAAGGCCTTTTCACCCAGGCTGCCCTAAAGCCTTCACCCCAGTGGCCTGCTGGCACGCAGGTGGCCAGAAGAAAGTCTGGCTTTCTTTCCTCTCGGCCGTTTCTGCAGTTTGCGTCTCAGGCCGGTCGCCGCCGCCGGACTATGAAGCAGAGGTGGTGCTGCTGTACAGTTCAGTCGTGGTAAAGCGCTTCCTGCTGGTCTGCAGCCGCGCGGTTTGTTCACGGGCTGACTCAAAATGCTGACTGTTGAAAGGTGTGGCGGACATGTGCTGTGGCTCTCTGCACACATGCTGCTCTCTCCTGGAGCTGCAGGTTTCTCCACAGGTGGTCCAGATCCATGCAGAGACCCTCACAAAGGCCAGGGTGCCTTGGAACGATGGTCACATTCTTCCGCTTTCTCCTCAGTTCCTGAGAACCTGTGCAGACGTCTTCCGGCTGCTTCCTTTCCTGGTCTTCATCATCGTCCCGTTCATGGAGTTTCTTCTTCCCGTCGCCCTGAAGCTTTTTCCCAACATGCTGCCATCCACCTTCGAGACACAGTCAAAGAAGGTAAGCAGCGGCGGCGGCCTTCTGACGCCTGCCCATCAGGAGGCGAGGCCTGCTGACCTCCCGCTTCTGGAGTTCAGAGCAAACTTTAAACTTTTGTAAATATTCAGGCAGAAATCGTGGAAGTTATCATGAAGTAAACATGTTTATGTGTACAGAAAGTCTGACTTTTCTTTTGACTATTTAAAGCTGACATGAACCTAAAACGGACGTTCATGTGGAAATGTTGTTCTGCTTTTAGGAGGAGAGGTTGAAAAAGGAGCTGAGGGTAAAACTGGAGATGGCCAAGTTCTTGCAGGACACCATAGAGGAGATTGCCCTGAGGAACAAAGCAGCTAAAGGCAACGTGACGGAGGAGTTCTCCACCTTCTTCCAGAAGGTGAGCTGTGATTGAGACGAGTGAACCTCAGCACCGCCCCCTGCTGGCTGCTGAAACGCTCAACAACTCTGACCCGTTCAGAGCAGTGGTCCCAAACCTTTATTTAGGCCGCAGACCCGTTAAATGTCAGACAATATTTGGAGCCGTCCAAGCGAAGCTGAAGTTGGCATTTATTTATGCTTCTGGTTTCTGGAAATACTATGTTTCAAGTGCTGCTAAATGTAATGAGTTAAAAAGAATTGAAATCCAATAAAACAAAGCTGTTGATTTGTAGAAGTGGTGCCTGAATTTGGAATATAGGCGACGCTGCAGGCAGTTTTTTAATAGAGTGCCATTGTAACAATAATAACTCATCTTTCAGTGCAAAAAGATGAATCCTATTTTTGGTCATTACATCTTAAGTCTATGTGTATTTCTCTTTAACACAGAGGAGTATTTTCTGCGCTAAAGTTTCTGAACAGGTGCCGGCCTTGTCTATCTTCAATTCTTAAATTGTTAAATTCTTAAAGTTTTCCACAAATCTGCACCTTTTCTGTAAAACACTTGCAGATTGTTTCTATTTTCTTTGTAGTCTTGACTTCCATTCAAAGATGACGTCGTTTTTGAACCTACAAAGTGGAGACTAAAAACAACTACCAAATAAAACGGTACCCTCCTAAAACTGGAATTCTCTACATACAGAAATAAATCCACAATAAATACAACTTTATTAGCAGCTTCCGTGTAACAGTCCTTATCTCTGGTTTCATCCCTAAAGAAAGTTTGTTTTTTTATTACCTTTGCTAGCTTTGGGCTTTTAATTCGGTGGTCGGAGCTGCTGCTTTCAGAAGGCAGCAAATGCATTTAGGACATGCGCCAAGTGGCCCACAGAGAGGTACTGGTCTGCAGCCCGGGGTTAGGGAACCACCGATTTAGAGGACGAGAAACACGGCTCCATCTGTGCATGGCCTTGGTTAGCAGTGGGGGATTTTTTGGGGGCTCTATAAAAAGTGACCCGACTAGAGGACAGTTTTGTTTTTATGCTCGATCCACCTTAAACCGCTGAATGTGACTGAACTTGTGGTTCCTGTAGATCCGGGACTCTGGGGAGCGTCCCAGCAATGAACAGATCATCAAGTTCTCCAAGCTGTTTGAAGACGAGCTCACTCTGGACAACCTGACCAGACCTCAGCTGGTGGCGCTCTGCCGCCTGCTGGAGCTCCAGTCCATCGGGACCAACAACTTCCTCCGCTTCCAGCTCATCATGAAGCTCAGGGCCATCCGTGCAGATGACAAGGTACCTCCCCAGAGCTCAGCCGCCGCAGACTCCTGTCCTCACTTCTGCTTTTGGCTCGTTCAGTGTGAAGAGAAGCGTTTGATGTTGAGGACAGAGTTCATGTGACGGCGTGATGCTTTAGGGAAATGGTTTTTGCATACGCCTACGGTCTGTGTTTCCAGCTGATAGCAGAGGAGGGAGTGGAGAGCCTGAACGTCAACGAGGTGCAGGCGGCTTGTCGCGTCAGAGGGATGAGGGCTCTGGGGGTCACAGAGGAACGACTCAGAGAGCAGCTGGGACAGGTAGCAGTTTTCTGTTTTTAAGACTTTTTCAGCGTCCATACTGTGGCACTAGTGAGGTGGGGTGGCTCCCTGGTGATCTTCTCTGTCTTGCCATGTCCCTCAGTGGTTGGAGCTGCATCTGAACCAGCAGATCCCCACCTCCCTGCTTCTGCTGTCTCGAGCCATGTACCTCCCCGACACGCTGTCTCCCGCTGACCAGCTGAAAACCACCCTGCAGACCCTCCCTGAGATGGTGGTACGTTCACTGTGGCGCGCGCCGCACAAACCCGTTTTGGGCTTTAGAGGCTGATGGCACTTCCTCTGCAGACCAAAGAAGCACAGCTGAAGGTGGCAGAGATGGAGCTTTCCAAAGTGGACAACAAGACCAAACTGGAGACGATGCTGCAGGAGGAGGCCGCCATACGCCAGGACACCAAGGACCGGGAGATGGAGAGGTTGGCTGACGCTGCAGAGAAAGCTGCCAGGGTGAGGAAGTGAAGTGGACCTGGTGGTTTACAGGACTGGAGGAAGATGTGGAACAGGGAGTGAGGATCTGGATACTTGCTGAGACTCTGGTGTTACATTATCGACGGACTGATGCAGAGGGGCCGCCGGGTTTCAGCGGGATTCAGTTTGCTCTGAGGCTTTTTCGTGAGTCTCTTCATGTTTTCGGTTGAACGCTTTTGTCCTGCAGGAGGAGGGCGAGTTGGAGCTTGCGGCGAGCAGAGCGAGATACAGCGAGGCAGAGACGGCGTCCCTGAAGGCTAACGGAGCGTCTCATTCAGAGACACTGCGGGACACGGCTCCTGTTGTGGACGGGCTGAAGGTAACATCACCAACGTTCTTCAGGAAAATCCTCCCTGATGCCTCCAAGCACTCAGCATTAGCTAGAGGCCGTGCCACACAGCCACTACTTACATTCTGCCCATTTGTCTGGTGTGAAATGTCTGTCTTTCGTGATTCATGAGTGTTTTTTGCGTTTGTCGTTCGTCGATGTGCGCAGATGTCCGTCGAAGGTTTCGGTCAATGGCTCTTCACGGGAATTTGGTTGGTTGAGACTCAGTTTAAGCGTATTTTACGATATTACAGACAATGTATACCATCGTGCATGATTTTTTTGTGAGATGCACATGTAAATGTGCGTCTGTCCATGACCGTTCCACGTCTGTCCACTAGACTTTTCACGCATGAACCTCTAATTTATAACTGTTCTATCACGTATACGGCGCACATATCATGTTCAAATTATGTAATTGACGCACGATAAACAGCACAGTAATCACATGGTTCATGTTTGACGTAGATTTACGTGTTCTTTGCGTGGTTCATTCGTAGTTCTGTGGTTTTATCGTGTTTCATTCCAGTTACATCTGTGAACATTTCACGTATAGACCACTCACTTTTCCCACGTGGATTCACGTTTGACCCCTTTCTTTGCGTCAAATGTCTGTAGTGGCTGTGTGACACGGCCTTTATAAGCAGCAGACGTGTCCTACCTTGACATTGTTTGATGGACTTTCTGCTTCCGGTGACGGACCTAAAACTTGGAAGCAGAAATGCGAGATGATTCCGGTTGATTTGACTTGAAAATCACTTTGATCATTGGGCAAAACCAGCAGTTTGATGGGAGGATCTCTGGACCACAGTTAGGCCTTTTTGCTTCTGTTCTGCTGAATCCATCATCAGGAGTACTAACCTGTTCAGCTGCTTTCAGTGGTGGATGCTGGGAAATGAGCCCAGACCTATCAGATATGTTCTGTTGCTCCACGTGTTGAAGTCATGGAGCATTGTTGTGTTCTTTCTGTTTTCTGTCACCCCTTTGTTGCCACCGTTTGGATGGGATTTGTCCTCTCTGTTTGAACAGTTGCAGACATATCTACGCTTCCAGGTTAGCATCTATTATCCCCCCCCCCCCGCCCCCCCATGACCCTGCAATTATCCTTGATCCCAACGTATGTAGTGTGTACTTCTGTGTATAGTTTTGGTTTGTGATCAGAATTTAGGAAAGCAAAACCTGAAAATATTCATTCCAGCTCTAGAGACGCCCCGGATCCTCCTTCCTTTGGAACCCCCCACCCTCCTTCTGTCAGTGCACCCCCCCCCGCCCTCGTCCTCTGACCCCCACAGCTTTGCATGTCTGCTCTCCCACCAAAAACCAAGCGTTGAATCCAGTTTCAACAGACATTCCAGTTTTTGGAATAAACGTTTGACTTTATTTTTTTCATTTGTCTCTCAACCTTTCAGGATGAAGAGATCACCAAAGAAGAGATTGATCTGCTGAGTGACGCCTGCTCCAAGCTGAAGGAGCAGAAGAGACTGCTGACTCTGGAGAAGGAGGAGCTGGAGGACCTGAAGGACGATGTTCAGGAGTACAACGAGGTGCTGAACAGAAACGTCCTGCTTTAACGCCGGCTGTCCTGGAACGTTGAGTCCATGCAGCAGCTCACTGCCTCTGTCTTCCAGGACCTGGAGGAGATCAAGAAAGAGTTTTCTAAGAGCGGCCAGGAGAAGGCCATCGAAGAGTCCAAGGCCAGCAAACGTCTTTCTAAGAGAGTCACTCGTATGATCGGACGCATCGACAAGATCATCACAGAGCTGGAGAACGACAAAGTCATCCTGGACGGACAGGTGGACAGTGGAGCCACCCCACCTGTTGGGTAAGAGCAGCTCATTCACATGTTTGTTACTACACATGCAGCACCGTCGTACTTACTGTTGAATATGAATTCGAACACAGGTTTCAGTTTGGGAATCATTCCTGCTTCAGTTATTAGTGTCAGATTGGATGGGAATCCACTTCTGACTGTGCCAAGACACAAGTACAGAAGCTTACTGCTGGATTCCGCTCCCTCTTGTGGAAAGATCCCCAGAAACTGAACGTTTCCAGAATTGTTCCTCTGAAGGCTCATGAAACAAAGAACACGTTTCTGTGAAGGGGAGATGATTTCCAGGCAGCGTTCTGAAAAAACCAGAGGAGCAGCGTGGACGTCCACTCTGAGACCGTACGAACGCTTCATAACCTGCAGGAACATTCAGAGCTGATGAAGGTTAAAGGCCTTTCAGAGGAAAGTATATCCATAGATATGAGCATTTGTTACCTTTGCCACACTAAGGAACCATTTTTTATGAAGTACGAGTTATTTTTGCAGCTCATTTTCCCACCAGTAATTAAGACGACTCGATCTCTGAGGCTCCGCCTTTCTCTCCTTGTGGGTGGCGCCCATTTCATGACATCATATAGAGTCGGCCTCAGCATCGTGTCTGAATTTCTCCCACGAAAACAAAACATCGGAACTTTTACAAAGAAGGATGTTCAGATTGTTCATATAAATAAAAGTGTTTAGCCGATCACCGCTAGCTCCACTGACAAAGTGGGCGTGTCTGCTAGCCTGGGGGCGGGGCTGGCAGCACAGACTCTTCCTGGAAGGGGCGGGTCCTCATTTTGTGATGTCACAATGTGAGAACCCACTCGTTTTGGTGGATTGGGAGGGGCTGGTGCTGAGAGAGCAGGTTTTTAGAGGAATACTCAGAAATGAATGAATGGATCAAAATACTGCTTTGGGGTTGTTTTTGTGAGGAGTGAACATTTTAATACACTTAAAAGCTAAAAAAAGTTGATTTTGCTTGATTTAGGCCCTTTCAAAATAGTTCCAATAATAATGTAAGGGACAGACCCTTAAATTCCTCCTTAAAAGTCCCCCTTAAGTACTATGATGATAAAAGACATTTTGGTTTTAGAATAAAACAGTTAAAGAGACAAACAAAAGAACCTTCTGAAGACTTTTCTTCGTTCCATTATCGTTTCAGCGCCACCTGCTGCTCAGTCTGAGCTGCTGGTTCAATTCTTTCACGTTCAGAAATAGAAATTGTTTCTGAATTTCACTTCCTGCCTCTTTGCATTAAAGGAAGTAGTAGGAACGTCAGCTTTGTTCTCCAGAACGCTGCCTGTGGATCATTCCCCCTTATCTGTCTGAACCATCATCTTCATCCACATCATCTCCTTCACCTGCTCATCATCATCAGTACTTCAGTAAATTGTGGTGGAGATAACCGAAGGAATGGCTTTAGGACTTTAGCGTTTGCAGGTGTAAAAACAACTCCAATTCCTAATCTGCTGCAAATTTCACAGATTATTCCTAACTAAATATAGCGATGCCACAAGGTAAGCTGAACAGCTTCAAGCTGCCGTCTGATTGCTTGTCAGATGCTGGTGTTGCATTGTGGGTGTCAGAAGCTGGAATTGTGCCTGACATGATCAAAGCTTCACCCGCTTCTGCTCTTCCTCTAATGAGCCGCTGTCTTCTGACTTTACCAGCACGGGTGTTGGATTTCATCCCGTCACCCCGCTGCCTGATTTGCATCATTTGGGCCGACGGGTTCTTTCCCTCTAATCCAGCCGCTGAAGTGGTGAACTTGCCTGCAAGTTCCTTTTTGGTTGTAATTCAGCATGAGTTAATTGAAGCCACAAAACGGGTCTGGCCCCGTCACATCTGGTGAATGCAGCCTGGTTGCTGTCCCGGCTCCTCTCCACCACACTTTACCTGCCGCCCAAGCCGGTAACTGTTTCCTGTATGCAGTCTGTTCTACACCTTCAGGGAGAACCTGATCAGCATCACCGAGCTCATCAACGTCATGCGGCAAATCCAGAACATCCCGGAGGAGAAGCTGCTCCGGATCGCCGAGGCCCTGGACGACAACAAAGACGGGAAGGTCGACATCGACGACGTCATCAAAGTGCGAACCATTCCCTAACACAAGTAGTAGTTCCACAGGAAGTGCTAGACCCGGGTTGTGTCTGAATTCCTTCACTATGCAGAGCTGTCCGAAGCTCCATTTCCAAAATCCAGAGCTCTAGAAATTTCCCAGAAGTCTCTGCGAAAAGCCAGTGTGCATCGATGCTCACTAGATCAGCGAATATAGACCACAATGCATTGCGTCAAAACAAAATTTGCCCAATAAATGTATTTAAATGTATTTTTTTTAAACAACCCATCAACGTTTTTATCTTCAGAAGACACTGGACTCATAAATAATCGTCTCAAAACGCTCATATTAATTAGATTTTTAGTTCCTGAAATCTACATCGACGTCATATCCGTTTAAAGAAAAAGTAGTGGCGTCAGAACTGCTTTTAAAATTCAGGGCTCTACATAGTAGCACAATCTAGTTTTTTAGTAGTGAGGCGTTAAGGTGGGAATTCAGACACACAGGCTCACTTTTTCCTTTAAGAGTCATTTAGTCCGGTTTCTTACTGACCGGAACAAACCGGTTAGAAAAGTAGCGATTAGTATAATGTAGTAGCGAGTAGTATAATGATAAAAGTAGGCGAATTATAACAGTGTCCTATTCTTCTAAATGTTTTTTATTTTTACAAGCAGCGCATAAAAGGTCCTTTCAAAATAAAATGCACCCCGAGTCAAATTAGATCCTTGTGCTGCAGCAGCTTGAATTAAAAAATACATTTTCTATGAAGATGACTTTATCGTACCTTCGTTCTTCTTTATATTGGTGTAGAATCCAATTTAAAAAAAATCTATTAGTGAATTCGGTCATAGGATTTAGGAGCTTTGTCCCTGAACCCGCAGCCAGACAGGAAAAGATAAAAATATCTGCTTCAAGTGTATTCTAATAAAAAGCCACTTTAACAGCAGAGTCAATGTTTTACCATCATTTTGCTCAGTTATCTGACAAAACAGAACATAAATGACAAAAATGAATTCAACCAAAACCATAAAACTCATTATTTATTTAAATCGTTAGTATTTTTCCTCAAAGCTGAAGAGCTTCAAGGGAAAAAGGAGCCACGTGTTGCTCTGGAGCCTCAGGCTGCAGAGCCCTGTACTAGACTTCAATAGTAGCACACATGTGACATGAAACCATGATTGTGCCCTAAGGACTGTACATTTGAATTCTAACATATACGTCACTCCACAGTGGATGAGAGCCGCCATCCCAGTAACAGAAAATCTGGACAAACATAAAAAGAAACTCTGCAAATGAAAAGAGCCAGCTTCACGTTCATTCAAATAACTATTGTTATCCATGCCGATTAGTGTTAGCATGATTATTAATGATAAAATCAACAACAACCACCATAATTATAGGCTGCAGTTGCAGAGTTTTGTTTACATTTGCATGCTTATTTATTTGTTTTTTGCTGCGATGTTGGCTCTCGGCCTCCACATGGATGATATCTGGAAGGAGGACTGTAGTCAGGACGCTGGAGTCAGTTCCAAACAAACAAAAGCACAACTTTTCCGACTCGGAGGGAACATTTTCCTGTCAACGTGATGGCTTTAAAGAGGATTGTGTTATAGAAAACGCACCGAAATCCTATTTCTTTGCTGAATCTAAGATAAAAGAGTTGATTTTGCGCGTCAAGTCCTTTCCTAACTGTTCTGGCTGTGTTTTCTGTTGCAGGTGGTGGAGCTGATCGACAAAGAGGACATCGACGTCTCCACCTCGCAGGTCGCCGACATCATGGTGATGCTGCAGAAGGAGGAGAAGCTGATGGAGAAGGCCAAAGAGAAGGCCGAGAAGGAGCAGGCAGCCACACGCAACAGCTAACTCCGCCCCCTCCACGCAGACACTGGAGTGAAGGAGCAGTGCGGCGCCTGTGTCCGCCACAGGACTCTGAAGGCAAACAGGGCGTCATTACTATTTTAAAAAAGAGATTGTTCCACAAAGCTTACTGTCTTTCTAATGTATAGGCCGGCATAGAGGGGGGTTAGAAGGTGTAATTATGTAGTCTGTGCCGATTTTTTTTCTCGCCATTCACGCCACTCATATTATCTCATAGAAACCAGCCGTCGTTTCTGAACTTTGCACAGCAGCCGTCATTCCCGTTTGTTTTCGTTTAGCTCCTCCCATGTTCGGCGTGGACGGCTGGCGGTCACCAAACATGGAGTCGATGCTGCAGCTAAGAACCTTAGACTGAATCAAAGAATGGAGGTTTACGTTCCAGCCGTCGCGTGTCTGCGCTTCGGCTGTCGGAATCGTTGCACATTTGTCCCCAAAGCAAAGGACAGAAGTTTCAACCTGAGCTGAAACTTTGACAGCGCTTCTATAGATTAACGTCTGCCTGACACGCGGACGCCGCCGCTGGACTCTGTGGGTGGATCTCCACGCCTAACGGGGTGGTGCATGCTGGGGAATCGTGTCTCCTGCCATGCAACAACCAAAGCGGCAGCACAAATCATTCGTCGTCCGATGCAGAAGCTTCTGGGTTTGCAAAAAAAAGTGAATGTTTGTGAAGTCCTTAAATGCAGCATGAATGAGGGTGGTCTCCAGTTTCAAAGTGGCCTATTGACCACTCATCTTATGGTAGAAATGCTGTAGAAATGTATTTATTTTCCTACTTGAGGAGGTTTTCTTTCACGTGTAGTTCAGATGAGTTTCTTCTTCTTCTATGCACCACAGCCATGAATGAGTGCAGGTCCGGAGAAGGGCCTGCCAGCATGAAGACACACTTCCAGGTAAACGTTGACCGGAAAGTGAGTCTTCATGGTAGACTAACGCAGGGTTCCATGTCAGGGTCGTTCTTCTCGGCATCAGCTGAGCTGAAGGGGGCGGTGACCGTTTTCAGGTATCCTTGTTACTTCAGGGGCGGGGCAGTAACGGATCATCATCCGCAGACTTTGCTCTAGCGGTGAAAAGCAGCTGCAGGAACGAAGAACTTCTTCCAAACTGAATCATGTCTGATGTTTTTGCTTCATTTTTGATTATGAAATATTTTCTCTGAAACAAATTGTGCTTTGAATGTCGGATCAGAGGTGAAGCTTAAAGGACTTTATCAGATTTGTCTCCTTTAGAAAACAAAGCTTGACTTGATGCGGTCATCTGTCTGGATCAGGTGTTGGGCCGTCAGTCCTGTGTTGGTCCGGCTTGTGCAGTGCAGAAGGACAGGGGGGGCCGCTGGAGATCATGGGGGGCCGCTGGAGATCACGGGGGGGGCGCTGGAGATCACGCGGCGGCTCTGTTTGTCCTTGTCTGCAGTTGGCTGTCACGCGGCGGCATGATGAAGAGCGTCTGGGTCTGTGGAGAAGCTCGTTGGAGCTGGGAGGCCGGCGTGCCTGATGGGGGTGAGGGCCCGGCGCTGCCTGGGATGAGTCAGGCTGATGGGTAAACACTCCACCCATACAAGGGCAGAAGCTGGAGCTGGAGGGGTGTGTTTAGGTCTGAGGCTCTCTGGCGCGACGTGGCACGCCCTCTGACACATCAGTCAGCGGTAAACATGTCAGAGCACCAACACGAAAGCGTCTCCCTGGGGGGGGCTGTGTCCCCCGATGCCCCACAGGCCCAACGGAGAGGAGAAAAGTTCCAGCAGGAGGTGAACCTCTCTGGAGTTTCAGCCTTTTCTGGCTGTCATCATTTCTATTAAAGGAACTCCTCCTCTTCCTCTCTGTCATTAAAGCACTGATGGTCACCAATCGTTGTGCGGCACCTCAACTGCTGTTTTCCTCTGGGTTTGAGCCTCCCGCTCATGGAGAAAGGGGGCAGTCGTGCTCCCCCCACACTGCTGGGGTCGATTCGGACGGGAAAGCTGTCGGTTACGAAAGGATCAAAGGATCCGGCCTGGACTGAGAGACGGGGAGGAGTTTCAGCAGAACATCTCTGTCCCGCTGAATGTTGGTCCATAACATCTTTTTAGAGCTCATGACTCAGCAGATCTCTGCTCTGTGGGTTTGGAGGCTGCAGAAAAGTCCTCCTCTATGCTGGTGCTGGTCATGGGGAATCCTTGAGTGTGAGACGGCGTGAATGTTGAGTTTAGGATGAGGAATCGGGAGTCGTCGTTTTCAGTTTGTCACGCAAAACAGCAGGAAATGGCCTTTATATTTAGTTTTACATTCATTCTGCAACAACAGCTTTAAAGGACATCATTGTTTGATGAGTGGTCAGTTTTTGTAAGGGGGGGGGCACTGAGACTATAACGTTGAAATGTTAATCGGGAAACGTTAACCGGAAACATTGAGACTATAATCGGGGACGTTGAAACGTTAATCTGGGACGTTGGCGAGTTGACCAGGGAAGTCGGGACGTTAACCGTGAACGTTGAGACGTTAACCAAGGGCGTTGAGACGTTAACCGGAGACGTTAACTGGAGACATTAAGCCAATAACCGGAGATGTTAACCGGAGACATTGAGACGTTAACCGCGGACGTTGAGACGTTAACCAGGGACGTTTGCGACGTTAACCAGGGACGTTGAGACGTTAACCAGGGACGTTGAGACGTAAACCGGAGACGTTAACCGCAGACATTGAGACACTAACTGGAGACATTGAGACATTAATCGGGAACTTTGTTACGTTAACCGGGTAAGTCGAGACATTAGCCAGAGGCGTTAACTGGAGACGTTCGCCGGAGACATTGAGACGTTAACCGGGGACGTTGAGACGTTAACCGGGGACGTTGAGACGTTAACCGGAGACGTTACCCAGAGACATTTAGAAGTTAACCGGGGATGCTGAGACGTTAACCAGAGACATTGATACGTTAACTGGGGACGTTAACCGGAGATGTGGAGAAGTTAACTGGAGACGTTAAGACTAACCGGAGACGATAACCGGAGACATTGAGACGTTAACTGGGGACGTTAACCGGAGATGTGGAGAAGTTAACTGGAGACGTTAAGACTAACCGGAGACGTTAACTGGAGACATTGAGACGTTAACCGAGAAAGTCGAGACGTTAACGGGAAACATTGAGACGTTAACCGGGGACGTTGAGACGTTCACCGGAGACATTGAGACGTTAACCGGGGACGTGGAGACGTTAACCAAGGACGTTGAGTGCACTATATGCCGACTGGTGGGCAGCTTCAGCAGCGTCTGCGGTTCGTTATTCTCTGACCAAACGGCTGGTTTGAAGGTTGAAGGTGTGGAAACGCGTTTGTCCTCCTGGACACAGCTGATTTAGAGGAGAATCTAGAGGAAGCTTTCAAAGATCTCGTCTGATTCCATTATTTAGGAGTGAAATTCCAAATGATGACGAGCACAGACGCTGAAATGTTTTCGATGTTATTTATTCACTGACTGGGTTTCCGTGGTATTTCTGCCGCTGGCAGACGCTGCTCAGGGACTCAACCAAGCTTCAGGGATTAATTTGGGCTGAAAACCATCTTCTGTGTTTTTCATTTTTTATTTTTGGACATTTTTGTGTAAAGAGAGCATCACTGAACTAAAGAATCAAAAGTGTAATAAACGATAAAGATGTTTTCCTTTTCATCCGTCTCGTGTCTTCCATACCGCCTCACACGTCATCTTTGTGTTCCTTTTTTTTAACCCCTTCACAAATGCATGTTGTGTTTGTTGTCATTGTTGTGTGTCACCAGCCGTCCACACTCCACAGAAACGCTTTTAGAGTCCGTGGTCAAAGAGGTCGTTTAAAACTCGTCTGATGTGTCAGTTTAGTGCAGAATTCTAAACCCGATTGGACTCCAGTTTAATTCTAGCAGCAGCTCTTCAACACGCCTTTAGGCCGTGTCCCACGGCCACTACATACATTTTCCACGTATAAAATGTCGGTCTTTCACGCTACATGCGTGAAATGCGTCATTCATTGGTGTTTTTTTGCGTTCATCATTCATCGTCGTCTGTTTCAGCCGACGGGCTTTGAGCTGTTCAGAATTTTTGGTCAGTTGAGAATTACAGTTTACGAGTATTTTACGTAGTTTAAACGTAATTATTATGTAAATTTTATGCAATTGTGTGTGTTTTTGTGTGAGAGTCATACACAGATTTGTGTCTTTCCACGACCGTTCCACGTTTGTCTAACAGACTTTTCACGCATGAACCACAGGATGTATAACTTTTAGAGCTTCTATACGGCGCACATATCACGTTCAAATGACGGAATTGATGCACAAATCATTGATAAATTACATATAAATGGCACAATAGTCACACGGTTCATGTTGTACATTGTTTGTGTTCTTTGCTTGTTTATTCGTACTTCTTCCATGGTTTTAATGTGGTTCATTCCTGATACATCTGTGAAAATGTCACTTAAAGACCACAACTTTTCTCACTTTTTTCACGTATATTCCCATCTGACCAATGGTCATCTGTGCTCTGTGGGTAAATGTAGGTCGTGGCTGTGTGACGCCGCCTTTAGGTTGTACTGATCTTCTCTTTGAGGTGGAGCAGTAAGCTATCAGCTGGAAGCCGTGGTCTGCAGAGTACATCCGGCTATAGAAACACAGTAATTTAAAGTGCCCAAAGTCAAGTTTTTAGAAATGTTTACTGTACTAAACCAGCAAAACAGCATTTACAGTGAAAACATGTCGGTAAAAGGTTCAGGTGACATGCTGCACGGTAAATGTTAGAATCTGAAGACGGTTTCAAAACTGTTGGAGCGGAAAAACTGAAAAGTGCTAAAAAACAAACATCGGTGATAGATGATTAAAAAAAACAAGATTTTAAACAATTATAATGATCCATTTCATTTAAAGCGCCTTTTGCCACTCAAGAACACTGTTCATTACAGAAAAGATAAAATCAGCAAAAAAAGAAACAAATACTACAAAAATGTTTAAAAAATGCATAGAAAATGTTTAAAAAATGAATTTGTCAAACAAAGACAGTATTAGGCTGTCTCTAAATTTCCAATCCTAACCCATAACTTCTATAAATCTATATAGTACTACTATAATTTTAAAAGTAGTTTTTTTTTTAACGGCGGATTTGACGTCATCGATTTTACTAAGTGGAAATCTTGTTAATTTGAGCGTTTTTAGAGGATTATTTATGATCCACTGTCTTCAGAAATTAAAAACATTCATGGTTTATTTAAAAAATACATTGAAATACTTTTTTTTGGACGCAATGCATTGTGGTCTATATTCTCCGATCTAGTGAGCATCGATGCACACTAGTTTTTCGCAGAGACTTCTGGGAAATTTCTAGGGCAAAATAAATCAAAGCAGGAGATGTGGATACATGTGCCTTAAAGGTTTGGTTGACATGATGCCGACGGGCCGCACACGCGTGACGTTTGTAATCAGGTTCCATGTTACTGCTGAGACTCAAAAGAACAGGAGCTGGATTTTTCCGTCACACGCAGCATCACAATTGATCAGAACCTTTCTTGGACCTTAAAGAAACCTGAGGCTGTGAGGGTTTCACAAAGATGAACTTCCTGTGTTTACTAAGTCCTGTGTCTTTCTGTCCAACTTTAAAGCTACATTTAACATTTTAGAGTTAAATGTAGTGTATTTAACCAAAGTACATCCAAAAAGGTGGGGGGGGGAAATCATTCCTTTCAGGATTTGATTCCTGCAACATTTCCTCCCTAAAAAAAAAGTCCCACAATCCAACACTGCGCTGCAGAGCAACACGAAGCAAAGACGTTTGTAGATCCTGTGACGTTCAGGTAAACCCACCTGTGACCTTTGACGCCGTCACTGCTGCGTTTGCTGCATGCAGGTCTGCGTAGGGTTCTTCTATAACTGAGACGTGAACCGTGATGAGGACTGACAGCACAGGTTACCACGGCAACAGAGTCGGGTGTTTCAGAGGAGGAACATCTGGGGGGAATCTCTGTCGCTGAAAGAGTGTCAGGACTGTGATGGTGTGGGGTTTTTTTTTTTTTAAACACAAAACCCTGTCTGATCAGCTGGAATGGTTCATTTTCGTGTCATTTTAGCTGTTTCTTGTTGCTGTTCTACAAACTTTGACTCAAATTTCTTCCAGATCTGGCCCGTTCACTCGTGAATGTGCGCATCATCGGTGCCGGAGAACCCTGTCCACTCTCGTCCTGTGTTTTGACTTAAGACTTAGCCCACAGCAGCAGTGAAGGGTTTGTCCAGGTCCCCTAAGCGGTCGACGCCTTTTTAAACTAAAAGCCCCGCCCCCTTCTGGCTTTGATGCATGAACACATGAAGTAAATCTACAATATACCTCACTGTCTTTACTGTATAGTATATTTGGGACGTTACACACAGCTGATACAAAACATTACTGCACATTCACAGCGTGGGAATGTTCAGCAGAACTTTCACAGACGTTTAACCAGCATTTAAACACCAAAACTATAGACATCAGGTAGTCTGACACCGGCAAATGTCTGATGCCTAAAGTTTATATGGAAGGTGTCGATGGAGGAAATTCTCTCGGGTTCAGTGGCAGACTGCGTCAAAATGGACTTTTCACGACTGAAGCTGTTCTTCCGTGAGAAATCCCAGCGGATCAGGTTCTGGTACCAACGGCATTTTTAGGGTTTCAGTGAAAAGCATTCACGTCAGAAGGGATGGACTCTAGAATGCTGACACATCATTTGGAAAACACTGAAAGTATTTGGATCAGAGGAGGAAATATTCCTGTAACCGGGACAATACTTGATTTAATCCTTGTGCTGTCTTGTGGGGTCCAGATGAACCCACTCCCATCTGGACCCCACTAGACAGTGATCTGAACCTTTTTTCTTCAATGATTTGTGATCTTCACTGGTGTCCATGGATTCCATGAAATCTTTCCACCTTTATCCACCTTTGTCATGGTAGGGAGAACACGTCAAAGTAAGGGTGGGGTCATCTAAGATAGCACAAGGGTTAACTGCTGGTACTAGAAAACGAGAGCTTCTCAGTGGGCACCATGACCAAAAAAAAAAAAAGAAAAAACAGCAAATCAACAAACACAACAAAGAACGGAAACATCCGGATTTCCGGATTTCAGAGGCGTTTTCTGCTCTGAGCCAACGTTTCATAAAAACCATTCCAGACTATTTCACTCTTTCACTACAGCTGTTGCACATCAGTGAGTGTTTTACCGCCACAGGCCTGCAGATACATCGGACCGTCAAGAATGAAGATGGTTTTGGAGACACTTGAGAACACACACACACACACACACACACACACACACACACACACACACACACACACACACACACACACACACACACACAATGTATGTAGGAGGGGATGGTTTTTAACTACCTGAAAGTCTTTTTAAAGATCAAAGTGTGTAAATGACATCACCAAAGTCCATCTTTCTGATGAGAAAATCCTGTTTCCACTCGATGCACCTTTTGTCTCCTGAAAATTACATTCTGTGAAATGCAGGCCAAATCATTTTCAGACATTTGTAGATGTTATGTTGTCAATAATAAATGTGAATGTGACATTCTGTGTCAAACTTAACTGTTGTCTGAAAAAAGGCCAAACTATTGAATGTTATGGAGGACCGAAAGTTCCCTCCTGAGCAGAGCTTCAACATAAAAAGGCAGACAAACGTTCCGGCATCAGTTTAGATCTAAACTGAATTGAAATCAAGTCTTGGTTTACGTTCATCAAGTGTTTGACCCGCCTGCTGCTTGCTGTGTGTAAACGCCGCGGTTCTGTGTCGGCAATGCCTGTCTGTGTCGTAGGGATCAGTTCTGAGCGGGTCCAGCTGGTCCTGACATCTGTACGGCTGCTGTTATCGCTTCAACAACCTGCAATAAATCTCTGACTGCAATCAGTCTGCTTCTCCAGCTCCCATGAGTCAGTCAAATATTCAATTTTCAGGCCCTGAAGGCTGCTGTTCACACAATACAAGCTTCTTCCACTGTGGAATCCACAAATTCCTGCGTCAAAGTCTTCGTTTGTTATGCAAAAAACATGTGGAACCCAATAATAAAAAGGGAAGGACTCTGCATGCTGCAGCTCCTAGTCTGGCCTCTAGATGGCAGTGTGAGACCATGTGAGCTGCAGCGGGAAGTTATTTGTTCCAGCTTCAGGTCAGGCTTCTCTGTCTGTGATGCTTGTAATTCATTGGCTGCTGTGAGCTGGAAGGAAGATGAACCACAAGCTTCTGAGCAAAAAGGAGGAGTGCTGAAGAGGATCCTGAGAAGATGCTTGAAGATCACCTGTTGGTTTGGAAAACTGGGAAAACTCCATGTCGAAAATTGGAGCCTAAAGCGTTATTGTAAAGTAAATACTGAACGAGCATGCCCACAGCTTCTTTAGAAATACATCCATGCATGCGAATGCGTCCCTATAGCCAGATGTTACATGACTTAAGCTTCAGGCAGGATCCAAATTCTTTCCCTACCCGTCTGTTGCTCCAATTGTTGAGGCATCGGGAGCTGTAGTGGTGTCCGAACTAGTTTTTTTAAAGAAGGAGCCATAGGGACTTAATGCTGGGTATCCCTCCGCTGATGGGGTGTGTCGCAGAAGACAAATGCATTTCCTCACGTGGGTGTTCTCTGGAGCACAGACGTTTACCTTTAAATGTAAGTATTGACATTTTGTTTTTGCACGACTTTTTAAAGTTATAAAACCGATGCTACCGTAGATGACCGGCGACCAGTGGCGGGCAGGGCGGAGTGCAGAGGCGTCCACGGAGCAGCCAGTCGTCCTGTTTGAGCTCCAAAGCCTCCTCTGGAGCGAAACACCGTCTATGCATGACCAGAGCAGTAGTGACGCACCATCAGAATGAACCGTTTACATGCTCCACGATCGGATAAACAATCGGTATAACCCACCTATCTCCATCGGAAAGAAAGTTTGATCCGAACGAGTCTGATTGGGGCAGAGTATTCCGAACGGCGCGTTTACATGACGCATTTTTCTTCCGATCAGGTGTTCCTTGCGATTACTTTTGTCCATGTAAACGCAGCTAGTGACTCAAAAATTAAGGGTCAAGCTTTTTGCTGGGGGAGCAGCTGCCCCCTCTTGCATCCCCCCTGTAGCTTCACCCCTGCAGTCGAGTATTGATGACGTCATTGAGCGACCAATTGGAGGGCTAGATGTAGAGGTAAGAGAAGAGTATGGATTCGGCAAAACTCTGACTGTTCCCAGCACATTGTGCAGCTTTGCTGCTCATGCGTGGTCCGTGCAAAGGTTCACGTCACGCTGGTGGGCACACTCACGCTCTGTCCTGCTTCCAGACTAAACACACATTCATCTCTGCCTCGTGGGTCAACAGCGACTCTTGCTATCCGGCGTCAGGTTAACCTTCATCTTGGCATCCGTGCTCAGCCTGGCTCGCCACCAAAGGCCACCCAGCCTCTGCGGTCGCTCTCATGGATCGGTATCCGTGTGAGCCGATGAGAGCTCTTCATCCAACAAGCCTCACAGTCACCAGAGGTTTTATAGGGAAAACTCAAATATTGCCCTCACCGCCTGGAGCTGCGTTGAGTTCTGTTTCCTGTTAGGCAAAAAACTGTCTGTCATCTCAAAGTTTAACGAATTTTTCAGGGTTTCTTGGTGATAATGAAGCCTGACAGCTGATCAAGTTGTTGACTAAACTCTTCATTGTAAAAGTTCTGTTTTATCTCTTGATTGAAGTTCAACCTCTGACACACGAAACAGGAAGTGGACTGACTCTCCCCCCTGTCACCATCATGACGTCATGTGAGCAGCTCTGCAGAGGCATCAGAAGCAGCGGGAATCAGATCAACGACTCATATTGGTTTGAAATGGTTAACCCTTGTGCTATCCTAGGCACTTTGACATTGGGAGTTGGGTCATCTAGACCCACTAGACAGTGCTCTGAACCTTTTTTCTTCAATGATTTGTGATCTTCACTGGTGTCCATGGATTACATGAAATCTTTCCACCTTTATCCACCTCTGTCATGGTAGGGAGAACACGTCAATGTAAGGGTGGGGTCATCTAAGATAGCACAAGGGTTAATAGAGGTTTGATTGGAAAGACGTTTGGGCTATTTGGTTGTGAAATTGAATAAGTAATTTTAGATTTTAGCAGATCTTTACTAACCCCAGCAATGTTTTTGCAGCATTTCAGGAAATTTCAGAGCTGAACAGGTTCAAACCTGTTTTGATCACAGTTGGCGTGCTCTTTGACAGAAGCAGGGATGCAGCAAAGATATGGCTGTCTGCTCAATCAGACCATCGCCAGACTCTACTGGGATTGAACACAGTGAAAAAGTGAACTGGCTGAAGCTGAATCCCTTTAGGTGGAGCTGCTCTTCTGTTACGCAGCGTCTCGTGTGTTCACAGCTGTTAGAACGGTGAATTTGGAAAGACTTACTGCCAAAATCAGCTCTTCACCCCCACAGAATGTTGACATTGATGCAAATACGCTAACAGTGGGACAATCTTACTAACTAATACAAATACTAACACTAAAGCTTGTTCAGGGCCATTGTGACCAATCCCTCCCACCTCCTGCACCAGGCCTTCACCGGGAGGAGGAGGGGGGTGTTCAGCAGTGGACGCCTGTCCCACCGCTGGCGAGCTGTGCACAGCTCCATTCCTTCTGACAGCACAACTCCCAGCCTGAGCATCAACAGAAGGCCTCATTGAGTTCTCATTTCTGAATGTTTCATGATTTGATTGTATTAGATTTTATTTTTCAACATTTTATGGATTTATCATATTTTGCATTCATATTTGTAACATAAATTGTTGGTTGTTTTTATGATTTTATTCTTTTTTTTGTTGTTTATTTTGACCGTTTTCTTTCCTTCTGGCTGCTTTTGAATTTCCTTCGGGATTAATAAAGCTATTAAACATAAACAATTATTTTGTAACGCCGATTTTTGGAAGTTCGGGAACTTAAAGACGTCATTTCTTTTTCATCAAACGTCCATTTCCTCTGGAAGCACCAGCCGGTCACACCTCACTCCATCTGCACTCTATAATGAAGAACCATCAGGTGAACTCTTCTGTAACTCGTTAGAGAGGTTTCCATGTATGAACATTGATCATCCAATCAGGGACTCCCTTTTGCAGTTTCCTTTTTACTTTTTACTTTTCTGCAGAGGTAAAGTAAAGAGAGGAAGCATCTGTCCTTTACAGAACTCTTAGTGGTTAAAGGAATCCGTCTAATTTGCTGTTTCTGGGAGTCAGCAATTGATTTTTGGACTCAGAGTGGTGCCACCGGCTCTGCTGAGTTTTCTTGTCTGAGCTTCTCAGGGTGAGTTATTGCCTGTTTTGTTACAACTCTCTGTAAACACAATGAAATCTAATTAAACCCATTGTGCTGAGGTTTCACGTATTTATCTGTGTCAAGAGTTCTTGTGGACGAAATCCCATCAAAGCTGTTTCTCCCTCTGCTCGTCTGTACACCTTTTTGTCTTTTTTTTTTGGTTTGCTGTTGCTGAGAGGAACCGCTTCTGACTCTTTGTTACCATTATTCCACTTAGAGGGAATACCTGGATGGAGTGCATTGTTGCAAGTTCACCGGTGTACTAAAGAACCAAAGAAAACCTGCATTTTTAAGGGGACAGTGAACTCTCTTCACATGTATGAGCTGAGCTCACGTTGTGACACGCAGGCAGGAGACGGTTGTGTGTTGGTCTCACCGGAGACGTGGACATGCAGAGAAATAACTGGACTCGGATCTCCTCACGGAAAAGTCAGGATAACCGCTGATGCATTGGAAGGGGATCTGTCTGCAGACGCCCAGACATCGTTAGCCGGAAGCGGAAATTCAACAAGGTTTCAGAATTGTGGCAACTTTTATTGAAACTTTTGAACGTGAATGAGCGGTTGCAAAGTGTGCAAGCTGAGTTTGAAACGGTAATCGTTTTATTCCTTTCAACATTCAATTCAATTCAATTTTATTTGTGTAGCCCACATTCACAACAGTCGTCTCAGTGGGCTTTGTGCTGGTAATTGTGAGGTAAATACACAACCAATAAAGGATCATAAATGCATAGAATTCAATAGAATAATACTAAAACTTGAACTAAACAGACTAAACTAAACTGTCATCCCTACCCTTAGACCCCCCTTCACGGTAGGTAAAAACTCCTAAAAAAAACGGAATCCGGAAAAAAACGAAGAAACCTTGAAAAACATTGATGTTAACAGAAGTGTTCAGGTTTATAAAACTGCAACAGCTGAGCTTTAGCTCCAGTGTTTTACATTACTTCACCACATTACTTCCCTGTGAGAGTACCCCCCCCCCCCCCTGCACACATACAATTTGACGACATCCTTTTGTGTTCCCTATCTTCTATTTGGCCATTTTACACAAAAAAATGCATGCACTTTCTAGACTGGTATTACAGGGGGGTCAAACTCAGGCGCACAGGGGGCCTAAATTGAGAACACGCTTTAGGTTTTCGGCCGAACAAGAGAGACATTTACTGAACGCACTAAAGCTAAACTTTTAAACTTTTAAAACTGAATTTTTAAAACATAAATATGAATAAAAACAGACAGGAACATTAATCCAGAATAACTCAAGTTAAACCTTAAATAACGTATAATATTTTGCTCTCCATTAAAATAAATTGTGTAAAAATTATACAAATATGAACATGCTGCAGAACAAAACAAACAAAGCCTGGAGATATTAATAATTAGAAATAACAAATCATGTCTTTCCGTTTTCTTTGCTTTTTTATCATTTTTTAGAGCTGGACTCCTGCATCATTTTTAACAAGAAGTTAAGATATAAGATATAAACTTTATTAATCTCCCAAAGGAGAAATTCAGAGTGGGAGTGCTTCCAGATTCCAGTTGGCTCATCCGTGCTCCTGTACCTGACCGTCTACCTCGTCCCTGCTCCTGCTCATACACCTGGCTGTGGATCCTGCCTCTGGCTCGTCTCACACCCCCAGCCATCCCCCCAACTCCATCTGGGTGAAGCTCGTCTGCTGGACTTTATATATGTAGTTGTAGAGTTAGATAAGTTAATTCTTCTCTAAGAGTTCTGGTAAATCGCCTGTCCGTCCTGGGGGAGGATCCCTCCTTCATGTGGACACCCCTGAGGTTTCTTCTTTTTTTCCGGAGTCCGTTTTTTTTTTAAGGGGTTTTTCCTTACCGCGAAGGAGGGTCTGAGGGCAGGGATGTCCAGTTTAGTTTAGTCAGTTTAGTCAAAGTTTTAGTATTATCCTATTGAATTCTATGCCTTTATGATCCTTTTTGATTGTATGTTTACCTTACAATTACCGGTACGAAGCGCACTGAGACGACTGTTGTTGTGATTTTGGGCTATATAAATAAAATTGAATTGAATTAAGTTAAAAAAAAACTTTTTGTAAATATAATTTTTAGGTCTTATAAAACATTACAAACTAAATCATAGAACTCATCAGTGGGATTACTCCAACAATATTTGGCATTTCCCTAATTTTGTGCAACACCAACAGTAAAAATCCTCCAAAAAACCTCAATACTTTTATAAACTAATGATGGATTTTTTATTTCTGATCTCCTAAAGTGCAGCTGTTTTCCTGCATTACTTCCTGCTGTCTTTATGTCAAATACTGACACCGACTAAATGACAAAAAAGACACGTAATAAAAATATCTACAATAGTTAGTAAATAATGACATTATTTACTATTAACATGAGCTGCTGATTGATCTAACAGCATGGATGCCGCCCCCTGTGAATAGTCACCCTGGGCGACCGCCCACCTCGCCCAAATAAAAAACCACCACTGCTTCACCGTAAAGTTCAACCCTTAACGCCATCAATACGGGTAAAAAACGCTTAAAGTGTTGCTTAAATTCTAACAGCTTTAACAGTTAGAATTAAAAAAATGAATTCGTTTTTTGAAAAATTAAAAGGGGGGGAGGCATAAACTTACTGCTCCGTTCGAGGACTTCTTACCTGGGCGCCATCTTGTTGGTGCGTTTCCGCCGCCGCCCTCCTGGGGTGATCTTCGTGGGTGGTCTGGCAGCAGCCCGATTTGTGCAGCACGAGTTGAAATGTTTTGACTTTGGCGAGGTCGCCACATCGCGTCAACCAATTTAGGACTTGGTTTTGGGAACGCGACGACTTCAGTGACTTAATCAGCGGGTAGAACACACATCCGGATTGATCCGACAGTTCTTCCTCCATAACCTATGGACAGCATGTTTCTTTCGGGGCCATGGTGTTGCTGGAGCCCATCCTGGCTACTGGTCGGCGAAGGTGGGCACACCCATGAACCCCGACATATGATGATCCATGTTTTTTGTAAAACTCTTCCGAATGAGAAAACCTGATCTCTAAACATCATCCGTGTCTTCCATGCCTTGGAAATGAGATGGACACAGGCGCCGCTCCATGCAGCGATCCGACAACAAACTTTTGGCAGTAGCTCCCCCCACACGCGCTGCAGCGTCAAGCTTAGGAACACCTTTTTGGAGCAGCAAAGTCATGAATTTGACCTGGCATTTGATGTGGACGTTTGAATGGCGTTTGATGTGGACGCAGCCTCACAGCTGGTGTTGGGTAGTTGAGTGTGCTGCCATGATTGCTCGATGAAATCGTGGATTGTTCTCATTATTTCAGGCGTGATGCCTCTGACTTAAGAGGGACGCCTCACACGTTCTTCCCTTTCACCTGACTTAAAGGAGGAGGTCAGTTTGATTGATTGTGGAGCCTTGATTTGTTCTGAAGGAGGAACTGCAGTGACAGCGTGTGGGGCTGCAAATAGCTAATTCAGCAGTGGATAGATGAGGCTGCATGCAGCGCTGCAGCCTCATCTATCCACGGCCATTTATTTTCATTACTCGGCCAAAACAACCTCCGTGACAGGACACAGTGGACGGGCGCAGTATGGATTTGTGCAGAATGTCATTTGGTAGGAAAAACCGCAGCTGCTGCTTCACTTTTCCTTCCTACGGAGTTGTGAGAATATGATGTGTGGAAGATTACAATAAATCCTTTGGATGTTGCAGCGTGACAGCGCATGAATACGGTGGCCCTGAAGTCCAAATCAATGCAAACCAACAAATCACTCCACGCTAAAACAAATTACAGATCACAACAACAACCAAAAATTACATTTTAGAAATCCAAACAAAATTCCAGAAACCAACACGTTTGAAAACATGAAACAAAATAAAAATGAAACGTTTCAGAAAACAAGACGAAATGTGAAAAAATGAAACAAAAGCAGAAACCGCTAAAGGGAATCACGACGTGGAAATGTCGGGGGCTAAGCCCACCCCCTCACAAAAGACTGGAGAGATTGACAAAGTTCAAAAAGGGCCTTTTATTTGAAGTTTCCTGAGGACTGTGGACCTTTGTTGAATGCTTTGGAACCGACCTGTGGAGCTGCTGTTACACCAGCCTGATCCAAGTTCATATTATTCAGCAACTGAGATTTTATTGACTGAAAAAGAGAATGTGGCAATTGTGGTGTCTGGACAAAAGCCCTTCAACAAGGCAGAAGAAGAGCGTAGATCAGACGGAGTGAAGGACCCGCTGTAGGGGGCGGAGTGCCGCCATCAGAAATCCAACAAAAAGGAAACTGGTTTATTCTGTTTTAAAAGGGGGCGACAGGATTTTTCAAGAACAGGCACCAGCGTTGTCTTAAAACTCTGTGGTTCAGCCCAAAAGTCCCACCTGCCTCCGTTGCAGGAGGCGTGTGGTTCAAACATGGATGGGGAGGCAGACACACCTCCACCTGTGAGCAGATTCCAGCCAAAGGGGACATGTGAAATCCAGCTGGACCAAACCATTCTCCAAAAGACCCTTCTCTTTTATTCTTTTCCACTGACACACTAAGGAACATTTATAGGAACAATAGGAACATTTAGAACTAGCAAACTGATGCGAAAAAGCAGAATTCCAGGAAAAAAATCAAAGCAGAGCAGCCAGAAGACAAATGTGAGCTTTTGGGGCTCCCTGGCAGCCGAAACCACACAGTCAGCCTGAAGGATGAGTTTGTTGGAAACATTTGTTCTTGTTGTTTTTATGAAATGACACCTAAAACTTTCATTCTACACTGTAAAAAACAGTTTGTTAAACATTTTTGGGGGGTTTCCAGCAAAATCAATCACTTTTTTTCTAAAAGGAATTTCCCGTTTTTGTAAGATTTTATGTCTAGTGTGAGACTACAACATGGAAAAACGACAAAATGAAGTGAGTGGCACATAGGTAATGTTGTGTTGATTAACACTTGTGCTGTCCTAGGCGCTTTGACATGAGGAGTGGGTCATCTAGACCCACTAGACAGTGCCCTGAACCTTTTTTCTTCAATGATTTGTGATCGTCACTGGTGTCCATGGATTACATGAGATCTTTCCACCTTTATCCACCTTTGTCATGGTAGGAAGAACACGTCAATGTAAGGGTGGGGTCACAGGATAACACAAGGGTTACAATGATACCAGCAAAATAAGCAGGTGGTTTTTCAAATTAAAAATAGAGAGGTTAATTCAAAAGTTATAGGGTCGAGGTTCCAAAGGGTTAAAGACTGATGTTGCAATTTTTTTTCTTCAATCCAGTAGATTCGATTCTATTCTATTTTGAGTTTGCACGGTTTCTTCCCGGCAGAGTAGCCTTTCAGCCCTTGTCTGTACTCTTTTCTCTGGTGATAATGACACATTCTTACCACCTTCAGCCAGCATCTTCACGAAGATGTTGGCTTGTTCTGGACATATCGGACCGAAGTATGTTCATCTGTGGGACACCGAACCCGTCTCCTTCCTGAGCGATATGATGGCTGGACGTTCCCATGATGTTTATATTTGTCTGAACGGATGACCGTGGCGCCTTTAGGGAACTGGAAATACATCCAAGGATGAATCAGACAATTGCCTTCCTAATATGTTGACTGATTTTTTATTTGACTGTCCCATGAAGTTTTACATACAAGCAAGTGTGTTTCAAATGTGCCATAATATATATCGACAGGTGTATTTCTAATCAAGCCAAATGCTGTCAATAAACCTATCAGAATCTTCCAATGATTGTCATCATCTGGGGGTTCCCACATTGCTTAAAAGCATTGTAATGTAAACTTTTGACTTTGATAAAAGTCATAAAAACTTGTCTAAAAAAACACTAGTCTAATTATTCTGACATTTAGAAAACTGAAATAATTTTGTTAATTGTAATTGACCCAAAACAGGAAAAGTTTACTTTTATTTCATGTCTGACGGTGAGAAAAAAAAGCATAAATGTGTGTCTTTAACTGTACATTCTGTCAGGATTCCAGCAGTTCTACTGTGTCGTAAGGATGCCTGCATGTCTCAGAGTCCAGATGAAATAAGGAATAAACCCAGGGCCTTAACTTCATGACATTATGCAGAAATACTGCCACAGATGTGATTGATTGACTCCGGCTTATCCTTTCAAGTGAGAAGGTACTTGTGATCGCCAAATGCAGATAATCGGAAGCCCCCAGCGTCACGTTTCTCTTATTCTATTTTACCACTGGTAAAAATTCAATGAGCTGTTGATGAAATTTCAGGAAAGAGCCAGGCACTGTTATGCTGGGCCATGTGGGATAGCTGCTGCTCTGCCCCCTCGGTGCCCCCCTCGGTTGGCTCACGCCTTCCCGCTGTGAGAGTGGGACCTCCCAGATGTCTCATTAGCTATATCATTAAGGAGACAGCTGGGAGGGGGTGCAGACAGCTGACATGAGGCTGCAGTGGCAGGATTAACTGTGACTTTTTGGAGAGTGGGGGCTTGGGGTGGGATAAATTCAGATCTCACGTCCCGTGTCTCGTGGTCTAATATGATATACCGAAGAACCCCCACCCCACCAAAACTCCTCGTCTTCATAATACAATAACCCACTATGACCAGAGGACAGAATGAAAGGTGGTTGGTGGAAGTCATGTCAGTCTGAGACCAGCTACAGCCCTGTTTGAGGGGCTACTCACAGCACGCCATTCCTTCTGAATCCCGATGTAAACAAGCCGAGCTGCCGCATACATATGCAGCAGCTCGGTACTTTACAAGATGATCTTCTAAACGTGCTTTTATCATTGTTATGGTTATTATGAAGCGTCTGTTCGCTCATCATTTTAATTTTAATCTTTGTGGTCAGTGCTTTTTTGTGGCAGAACGAAGCTGGAAGAACGGTTAGGCGAAGGCTAACAACATTCGCTAACAACATTTTTAGCCTGGATGAACATAAATCGATGCGGGAAATGCCACAATCTGCATCTTGGCTGCATGTAAATATGTGGGAATAACATTAGCCTATATTTTGTCAGGACACAACTGAAACACAAATCCACGATGATTGTTTGAACGGTTTCTAAGGACTGAGCGGCATTTCTGCTTTGAAAAGCTAACACACCGCCCCAACACCGGAGACATGGCTCTCCTGAATTTGGCTGCTCGTTCACATAGAGCTGTGGGACAGGTGGCAGTCCGAAGCTTCCCATAAGTAACAAACCATCCTCCCCTCCCCTCAAACACAAAACTTTAAGTCTGTCTGCTCTGCTCAGAGACCGCACAGGGTCCGGACGTCAGGGAGCACGAAGCGCTTCTCCCCGGCAACCCCCTCTCGAGGGGTGTCGGAGAATATGGGAAGGGAGAGGCAAGGAGGCCGCGGGTGAGGGCAGAGCGCAGAGGCGTCTGCGCAGAGGCGTCCGCGCTTCGCACCGGGCGTCCGCAGAGCAGCCGCTCAGTCCAGTATGGGCTCCAAAGCTTTCTCTGGAGCACCGCACCGTCTATGCATGACGTAAACAAGAGCAGTAGTGACACATGATCGGAATGAACCAGTTACATGCAACACGATCGGATAAACAATTGGCATAACCCACCTATCTTGATCGGAAAGAAATTCTGATCCGAACGAGTCTGACGGGGCAGACTATTCCGAACGGCATGTTTACATGACGCATTTTTCTTCCGATCAGGCATTCTTTCCGATTACTTTTGCCCATGTAAATGCAGCTACTGAGGACCATCTTGATTTAGCCTCTATTCAGACTGAATACATTCGATTCGCTTAAAGTGAACCAGAGTTCATTTCCCCGGATAATCTGGAACAAATTTGCAGTCTGGCTGCACCGTGGCGCAGTGGTTAGCGCTCTTGCCTCACAGCAAGAAGGCCTCTGGTTCAAGTCCCGGCTGGGGGACCTGAAAAACTACATCATTGGGGGACCTTTCTGTGTGGAGTTTGCATGTTCTCCCTGTGCATGCGTGGGTTCTCTCCGGGGTCTCCGGCTTCCTCCCACCATCCAAAAACATGCTTCATAGGTTAATTGGCAACTCTAAATTGTCCCTAGGTGTGAGTATGAGAGTGAATGGGTGTGTGTCTGTGGACATTCTACCCTACGACAGACCTGCGACCTGTCCAGGGTGTACCCTGCCTTTGCCCACAAGTGGCCGGGATAGGCTCCGGCAGCCCTGTGACCCCGAAAGGGAAAAGCGGTTAAGAAAATGAATGAATGAATGAATGAAATTTGCAGTCTGAATGCACCCAAGCGGACCCTAGTCGGGGACCAGGAACTGCTCTCTGACCCATCTTTTCAGGTGCTCTCGGTTCGTTTCCAATGGGACTGAGCTTCAGCTCGCTCTATGTACCCTCAGTCTGAATAGGCTCTGTACTCAGAGCGGAACAACTGGACCAAAACAGCCACCGTAGCAAGGCATTATGGGATGTAAACAGAGAGACAAACATGAAGTAACAATGAGAAACAACAACTCAATATCTGCATTTCCATTGACTGTGAAACTGCCCAAATTGTATTTGTGATGATAAATAAGCCTATTGGTAACATGATAGTTTTGGAAAAAAACTTGTATTTAATATTTTGTAAAACGGCAATAGAAACACTTTTTTCAAATTACATGAGTCAGACAGCGATGGCGATGTGCTGCTTGGTAGGAACTGGCGGCCTTGGGCACTGCCCTGCCGGCGCCATGAGAGATCGCACTGCATCACACAGCTCATCAGAAGTTGAGCGTGTCTGGTGGAGTTGTTGCACCCACAGACAGCTCCTCCACGTGTCTCAACCAAATCCAATTCCCTGGGTTGTCAAAGTTCAACATTTTCTGGATTTTGCAGTCAAAAGTTCAACTGGTTGAACCTCCAGCACGCGGTCAACGAACGCCTAATCTGTACATAGAGCCCTACACCGGACTTAAAGACTTGCGTAGAGACGTGTTACCGCGACAGTTCTGAACACCTGAAGCCCGAAACTAGGGTTTACGTGCGTTTGCACAGACTTTTAATTAGAAGTGGATATTTGAACCCCAGCGGACACAGCCAATGTGAATGTAGCTCGTGACGCAGCTCCTGCAGAATGAGTGAAGCTGCCGGTACCGGGAGAGTCTCTGAATGATCTCAGGAACCCAGACATGGAGACGTCGGTACTGATGTGTTTGTGGAACTCTTCAAAATAAATTCACCCTTGTCTTCCATACGTTGTCATGACAAATACACAGACACCGCTCCATGCAGCAATCAGGTTAAAAACATACGTCAGTAGCTCATTAACTCACTTTTGGACTGGGGTCGAGCAAGGAATTTACTGTGCGTCAAAATTGAGGCAGGTGCAAAATTAACACATGAATCTCGTTGAGTGGGAACGCACCTTGACAAATCAACACGAAGAAGGAAAAGAATATTCTCAGAGGGACACCCACAGAAAAAAAAGCAGGAAATTATTCACCACACCAGTAAATCATGAGAGAAATCTTCATCTTCTTTAGCCTAATTGTTATTCTTGCATTTTGGATCACTACAAACATTATAAATGTATGGAGAAAAAATACTCCAATCGGCGAAGAAAAGGAAAAAACAAATCAGAGAAAACTCTGATAAGTTGTGAAGGTGGTGAATGAGCAGAGAACAAACCGGGTGGACATGAGCAGTGGGTGTTCATCACCACAGAGGCCCCCTTTATCTCCATTGTTGATGTGATCTCCATTGACTCGTGTCTCTCGTGGTTAAATTAGAGGCTCGCCCTTGCCTTCCTTAAGTCAGTAACTGACGCAGCCAGCCACAGTTAAGAATTTCCTTTTTCCCATTAATCCATTTCAAAAGATCAAATTTCCGCATGAAGAGGTGCAGGGATCCAGTTTTGGCTCCAGAACCACATAAGAAAGCCTCGTGTGGTTTATGTCATGTGGGCTAGCACCACAGAAACTTCAGAAGTCTTCTTGTTTCCTCTGTCCCGGTATATGTAAGCGCTCCATTGTTCCTCTAGCCTCCATGGTCTCTTCCATGTACCAGAACGTTGTTGATTCACCACATCTAATGTGTCTTCACAATGTAACCATAGCAACAGCATAGATTTCAGTGTTACCATTAATACTAACAGGGATCCATTGTTCTGGGGTAGTACCCCAGGGGGGTTGGGTGGTTCTCACTGGAGCGGCTGGGGTCTGTGGCCTAATAACTGAGGGCCCCCCCGCTACCCTGTGTTGGGTGGACCCTGCAGTGATCACCCCCCCCTGAAGTGCAACTCACTCACACCAACAAATCACTTGACGCAAAAAACATGTGATGGAAAAAAGCAAAGCAAAAAAACAAAACAAAATCAACAACATTACATTTTAGAAACAAAAAAGAAAGAAATTCAAGAAACCAGAACACAATTTCAAAAACAATCAAATGAAAACGAAACGTTTTGGAAAACAAAAGTGATTTCCAGAAATGAAAATGAAATGTTTAAAAATGAAACACAAGGTGACACAAGTAAAGATTGGTGGGTTTCTGGAATTTAGTTTTGATTTCTAAAATTGAATGTTGTTTATATAATTTGTTTTGCGTTTTTAATTTTGTTGTCGTTACCTTTAAAATGTTTCTGGGCGGATGGCTTTGTTGGTGTGATTTGCATTTCAAAGCCGCCGTAAGATCCAGGGGTGAAAACCACTCATAGATCACTGAACAGAACGGTGGCACACCTAATTCTGATTGCGCTGTGTCCCGCCGTCTAAAACAAAGACAGCATTCGATGTCATAACTCTAAGTCAGCCGTCACACATGAACTGCTACAGACATGACAATCATAAAACATGTGGATTCGATCAAACGTGTTGCTGAAAAACAGAACCTTTTCAAACACAATCGGCTTATGAAGCTCAAGCCCATCGTAGGAAATGATAACCTATTGAGTGTCGGGGTCACATTACCAGCTTGGATTTAAAAACAAAAAAGAAATCAATCGATCATCTTACCAGACATCAACTGCTGAACCAGCCTACTGGTGGATCATGGAAAAAGGTGCATTGGTAAGATCATAAACAAGGGTGTCACAACTAAATACATGAGAGAGGCGTTTAAGGAGAAATTAATGAGGAACCTGCTGGTAGTAGTTACACCTGCAGAGGTTTAATGTGAGCTGCAGCGCTGTGTCTAAAGCTGGACACAGAAAAGCATTGGGGAGGTGTAGAAAGGTCAATCTTTGTTCACTTTAAGTTAGAAAATTCAAAGAAAATCCCATCCATCCATCCATCCATCCATCCATCCATCCATCCATCCATCCATCCATCCATCCATCCTCTTCCGCTCATTCAGGACCGGGTCGCGGGGGCAGCAGTCTAAGCAAAGATGCCCAGACTTCCCTCTGCCAGGCCACTTCCTCCAGCTCCTCTGGGGGGAAGCCAAAACATTCTCAGGGTCTTCCCCGGGGACCTCCGCCCAGTGGAACGTGCCCAGAACACCTCCTCCCAGAGATATTTATAATTTATGATTGATCTGGTCAAATAGTCAAATAAATGGATTTATTGATTTATTTTTACATCTCTAATCTGGATTTACCGCTAGTAAAGAGATTGATGTTGATGTAATTTGTTAAAATATCGGCCTAAGCAAAAATCTACTTTCCTAACGCTGTCAATCTGTCATTACCAGATCTGAGTCAAGATTGGTCAAAGTTCTACTGGTTATGCTTTCATTACGGGCTCAGTGGCCAAGCGTTTTGTACGCAGAGCTCAAAAACAAACGTAAAAACTATTGTAGGGTCGCACCAACCTGAGAGTTTTGAACGCCTGAAACACGCGAAATGTGTCACATAGACTTTTCATTGAAAGTGGCTGCTTGAATGCGCGTTTCCGAGCCTGGTTCTAACCTAGCTTAAGAGTTTGTGATTAGGAAAATCCTGCATTGGATCATAGCGATCATAGCAATGAGGGAGGGTTTTTATACTGTGGGTGTTGCATTTTGCTGCATTTATGTTCACTGAACAATGTCGTGCCTCTTCAGGGCTACAATCCTGTCCAGACCGCAAGCCTGGGAGGGGGACAGCTGCCACGCTCAAAAACAACAGACACTGTTTTACTGCCTGAGAGATTCTGGGAATGGACATCCATGGCTGTGCTGTGGTGCTATAAAGTTACATAATGAGTGCGCTTAACAAACATAATCTCTGCTTCCTTTTGCCTTCCTCCTCCCTTCGGTGTTTCACGTTTTCAGAGAGTTTTTCCCAGTCATTGGTATCTTCCACCCGTCTGCTCTCCTCGTGTCACACAGCTGTTTTTGCACAGCTGTCACTCAACGTCAGATGTGATTTACGCCCAATCGTTGGGTTTTGATTCCTGCCATTGGACAGCCACTTACCTTTTGTCTTAAACCAGATGTTGGGTGACCTTCTGGTCTCTCACAGCACCAAAAACTAACATATTTTTTCTTTCAGAGATGTTCTAAGGGTTAGGTGTTCGTCCGTGTCCTTGCTGGTCTCTTGAGGAGACAGTCTCCTCCCTGTTCCCTTTGTTAGCTCAGTTTGGTGATTATAACCATAAATCTGTCATGATTCGAATTTGTTGTCCTTGTTCTGTCTTGTTTCTGTTTCCTGTTTTATTTTGAAAGTCTCCTGTCTTGTCTGTTTTCTTGAGTTTACTTCCTTTGGTCCCCATCAGCCCTGATCGTGTCCACCTGTGTCTTGTCTGCCCTGTCTGTATTTAAGTCTTGTCTCTGCCTTCCTCCTGTGTTGGTCCATTAGCCTTTGTCTCGGTGTTCACGTCACGTCATGCCATGCCATGTTCCTCGTTCCTTGTCTCTTGCCACGTCACAGTGAGTTTTTGATTTTTGGTTTTTGTCATCCTGCTCGGCAGCGCCTTTTGTTTTCTATTAAACCCCTAGCCCTGAACCCATTTGCCTCCTGCCTCTGCATCTGGGTCCAACCGGCTCTCGAGCCACCCACCACACCGTGACAAAATCCATGAATCACATCTTCTGAAGCTTTCCTGATCAATCTGGTCTGATAAAAAACATCTGGAATGAATTGGAAAATAAAAATTATACGGAACACGTTTTACGTTTTTGTGTTTTTGTGTGTGGCTTTGAGACAACCTCAGCTGTCAGCTGAAAGTTTATAACACAAACTGAATGGAGCTGAATGTCACACATGCCACCAAAACAATCTCTTCCTCCTCTCGATTTGTTTTCTGATACTCTGAGGTGAACCTATTTAGTGAGCAAAAGAAAACAATGTCACCATGTAATGAAAATGAGACGAACTGCAGGATTTGATCACGATTCACTTTCAGGTACAGAGCTTTTCACCAGTTTCCAGATGTTATCCCCGAATAAAATGACTTTCCCAACCATAGTTGTTGAATTGGAAATGGTTCACGTTAAGTCCATACTGCTTTTTATTCAAAGTGACTCCCAAAAAACGAACTTGATAAAATGTCAGGAAAGGAGAATGTTTAATAAATTAAAAAAAAAAAAAAAAGCTCGTAATGCATAATAAGATACAAACATGAAGTTTGACAGGCTGAATGTCTTCAGGAGGACAGATGTGGGACACCATGTGAGAACTATGCTTGGAAGTTGTGACATTATTCTTTTCTTGCAATCAAAGATGCAGGACTGACAACAAAGAGGGTACAGAAATAAAGAGTGTTTTGTCTCTTCAGCTAGTTTTTATTCCTGAACTGCACGAAAAAACTGTGAACCTTACTAAACAACGCTGCAGCAAATCTATCTACCTCTTTTGGCTTTTCCCATCAGGGGTCGCCACAGCGAACAAGTTGCATGGTAAACTTGGCAATGTTTTACGCCGGATGCCCTTCCTGACGCAACCCTCTCAAAGCAACCGGGCTTGGGACCGGCACAGAAGTAGAGAAGGGAACAGGGAGCAGCCCGGATTTGAACCCTGGTTTCACGGACGGAAGGCGCCGCAAACCAGCACGAGCTAAACCGGCTCCCCAAACAATGCTGCAGCAAATATGGAGCTAAAAACTAGAAAATGTCTCTGAATGAATTGGTCTGAGGCTTGATTCCATGTCATGTTTCAAAAGCCTCATAAAGAGAACATTTAATACAGTGAAATCCTGGCTGAACGTTTTTCAACAAATATGACATTTCTTAACACTTTTTGCAGCTAGAATGCGTTTATATTTACATACAGTGGTGCAGTGGTTACACCGCTAATCTGGTTTTACTGCTATTCAAAAGATTTATGTTGATGTAATTTGATGTAGTACCGGCATAAGCAAAAATCTACTGTCACCCCTATTGCTATACATTTGTCCTCACCAAATGTGAGTCCCGGATTGGCCAAACAAACTGATAGAAACCCACACTCATTGCACGCATTTAAAAAAAGTAGGTGTTTCGTGGGTTTGTCCCACCTCCTATGTCCGACTTTCCTTCAGGGCTTATTTCAAGTGAAATCCATTTTTTGAGCCTTTAAGTGTTTTATAATGTTAATTCCTCAGAAAAACAACCCCAAAGTGGGATTTGACCCGTTCACGCATTTCTCTATTAGTATTCCTCTAAAAACCTGCTCTCTGAGCACCAGCCCCTCCCAATCTACGAAAACAAGTGGGTCCTCACATTGTGGCATCACAAAGTGAGGAACCGCCCCTTCCAGGTAGAGTCTGTGATGCCAGCTTCGCCACCAGGCTAAAAGACACGCCCACTTTCCCAGTGGAGCTAACAGCTAAACAATTTTACTTTTTTTATGAACAATCTGCACATCAATCTTTGTGAAAGTTCAGATGTTGTTTGTTTTTCGTAGGAAAAACGCAGACACGCTGCTGAGGCCGACTCTAGGATGATGTCATAAAATGGGTGGCACCCACAAGGAGAGAAAGGCGGAGCCTCAGAGATTGAGTCTACTTACTTCTGGTTCAGAAAATGAACTGCAAAATAACTCATGTTAGATAAAAATGGTTCTCTAGTGTGCCAAAGGTCAAATATTATCACAGTTTATTCTGAATGGCTTAAGAAAAGCAGGATTTAGACCGTGAGGACCAGGAAATACGGTTTCTGTAAAGACCAGTACCTTCTGGAACCGCCCTTTTCTTAGTGGAGGAATGTGTCCCACAGTCCTGGAAACCCTGGTTATCAACCTTTACTATTCAACTATCATGTGATATGCTCTTATGAAAAAGTTTTTTCTTTTCATTTTTTTGAGTCTGTTTCCTTTGTTTTAAAATCTTGGCTGAGAAACTTTTTGTGTTTGTCAAAAAAGCCGCACGTAGATGGAAGAAATGTAGGACCTGTGATTCTTCTTTTCCTGCTGCTTTCAGAGTAATCTGCGCTGCATCCTCAGGAGGTCATTATGGAGGCTTCAAACCCGAAGCCTCAGGGAAATGCTGATTGTTTCATGTAATCACAGACGTTACAGAAAGATCATTTCGCTCTCCCGCCATTCTTCATCTATTTATGGATAAACCACAGCCTGAAATAACAAATCCAGTATGTAAAAAACTTTATAGCAGCTAACTTTTATGTGCATGAAGACTTAGATCACTATGTGAAAGGCCTTTTCACTTCCGATGAAGGTTTACAGAGTTAGCGGTGGAGGTTTTTTTCTGAATAGTTGCCCAGCTGTGTCCTTAGAATGCCCCCGCCACTCTGTAAGGTCTCAACAAAAATGAGCTAAACAACCGGCAGCTACCACGAAGAGTTTGATCTATTATCCCTTGTGCTATCCTAGGCACTTTAACATTGGGAGTTGGGTCATCTACACCCACTAGACAGTGCTCTGAACCTTTTGTCTTCAATGATTTGTAATCTTCACTGGTGTCCATGGATTACATGAAATCTTTCCACCTTTATCCACCTTTGTCATGGTAGGGAGAACACGTCAATGTAAGGGAGGGGTCATAGGATAGCACAAGGGTTAATGGAGTCCGACGGGGAGACCTCTGCCTCTGTTGTCTCCTCCTCATGCTCTGCGACATTCCCTCCTCATCCTCCCTACTCAGGCTGGAGTGGCAGATGAAAGGAAGAGAAAAAAAAGGCAGGAAAGACAGCCCATTGGCTGTCGATGTGACCTCCAGGCTGCGCTTTAATCCTCAACACATATTCACCTGTGAAGCCCTCCACCTCTGCTCTGTCACACCTGTCGCCTTCAGGGACTAAAGAAACTCTCCAAATCCTTCTTTCTGTCAAATGTTTGGCGTAGAGTAGTAAAGGATATGTTTTTTCCTTTTTGTTTTGGTTAAATTTGTCTTTGGTATAGTTATTGGGAAAGGTTGATTCTCCATTGCTGCTTCAGATGAGGAGCTGTTCATCGCTGCTTCTGCTGGACGAGGATGAAGACCAGGGCCTCCTATGCAGGTCTGAATCTTTCTCTGATCCTCATGGAGGAGAGCCTGACCTGCAGTGGGAACACCAGTGAGCTGCTGAAAAAGGCCCAGCAGAGACTGGATTTCCTGAGGATCCTCAGGAGGAATACCATCACCCAAAGACTGCTGGTGACCTTTTACCCGTACCGCCGAAAGTGGAAATTGTCCTGACATACTGCAGCGGCTCAAAGGAAAGCTCTGCAGCGGGTCATCAGCACCGCCCAAAAGATTGTTGGCTGTACTCTCATCACTCTGGAAACCCTCCACAGCTCCCGCTGCCTCAACAGAGTAAAAAAAACATCATCAGAGATGCTAAACACCCCCAGAAAACTTTCTGTTTGACCAGTGGCCTTCAGGCAAACGCTGCAGGTCAAGCAGAGTAAGGACAAGAAGATTTCAGAACAATTTTTATCTGCCATAAACATGTTAAACCTGGATCTATTCTCATAAATTATGTTAGTTTGGGAGCTTTCTTATATTAATTATTTTCATTATTATTATTATTATTTCTCTGGTTTTTAACCATTTTAACACATATTGAAGCAACGTTTATGTAGTTTTGTGTATTATTTATTATTTTAGAAGTAGGTAGTTCATTTTTAAAATGTATGAATGTTGCACTGACCAGAAGGCACTTTTAATTTCATTGTATTTAAGACAAAAAAGATCTATCTATCCATCTATCCAATATCCAATCCGGAGAAGTAAAACGTCCTAAACTCCAGATAAAAGTCTCTGTCATCTAATCAGGCAGCATTATAAAACTGTCTTTGGTCCTCTTTACATTGCTTGTGAATGCTGTAGCTGATAAAATGATCTTTTTAAAACATATCCAGGGTGTGAGTCTTCTTTTTCTGTTCTTTAACACTCACATTGGAGCATCGTTGCTGAATTCTCCTGCGGCCATTGAGCTCTGAATGACAGCATCACACGCGTATGTTCGGATCAGAAAGGGAACACAGAACTAATAGATGAACCCAGCATCCCATCCCCACCAAGCACCTGTCAGGCCTCTGGGTTGCTAGGCAACTGCTGCCTTTCGCCTCCCTCCTCCACTTCACTTTATTCTCACCGCCCGCTTCTGTTTTATCGCTCTGGCTTTGAACTGAAGGACTCGAGCTGGTGTTCTGCTGAGCGAGGGGCTTCTTCATACCTGGAGGGTGGGCATCACTTTCTCCACGCTCAAAGAGCTGCTTTTGCTGCTGTTCGGGTGTGGACAGGTTCGGCACCGGGGCTAACCAGGTTAAGGCTTGCTCTTTTCCTTCTCCTGGGTCTGGCCATCTTTTGAGGGAGACTGAGGCATTGACTGCTCTGAGAAATCGGGCGTGGAATTATTCAATAACCCATTCAGCATAACAGTGGCAGAGATATGGAGCCTCAGTTCCTAAAACAGCCTTTAGCATTTTAAACTCTGCGGTGACTTTGCAGCATTTCAGTCATGATTTAAAAAAAATAAAAAAAGCATCCAAGACTCAGACAACTTGAGTTTACCAGCAGCTTTTCAACACTCTTGTGCTTTTATTTACGAGGGACTTTTTGTTAGGGACATTATTAATAAAAATGGAAAAACAGTTGCAATCAGAACAAAAAATAAGCAACACATATTTGTGCAACATTACTGCTCCATTTTTCAAGCAGCTGAGCTAGGATGTCGGCCGTCTCCTTGCTCTCCGGATGTGGCGGTTATACCTGCCAGGAGGAGCCCCATACACTGCAAAAAAAGAAAAACTAGTAGAATTTAAAATTGTAAGGCAACGAACTTCCGCTAAATTTTGAGTTAAGGACCAAAGCAAAACCTTTTTAAGTTTTGTGATGGAGTCTGGAAACTCATTTATCTAAGTTCTTCTAACTCAGTTGTAAGTTGTATGAACCTAAAAGTTCAAGTCGGATTAACTTCAAATCCTAATTTTGACCAACTCAGATGTAAGTTACAGTGACCTAAAATGTCATGTAATCCTACCTCTGAATCTTAACCTTTCCCAACTCAGGCATAAGATATAAAGACTTAATTTTTTAATGTAACAACTGTAAATTCCAATTATTGGTAACGTAACTAAGGGTTGAAGTAACTTAAAGTTTGCGATCATAGCAATTGCAGCCTCACTCTAATGATGTGATGGATGTGATGAGACTGAAACTGCTTCACAAATGGCTGTAATAGTAAACCACCAGTACTCCACTCATCTTCCCCAGATCACTAATATGTGGGTGAATAGAGTCATAGTTTACCCACACTTGGTAACAGAAAGACAACTTCTTTACTTTGACTATACTCCATAACTACAACAACATGAGCCACACTTCTGTTCACAGCCACCTAACTCATGGTGTGGAAATCAACACTTCCCATGAGTCTTAGTGGACATGGGCGGGGCTAAGTCCTGGGTCCCCAAAACGTTGTTTACAAAACGGCTGAAGCCCCGTGAACTGTGGAAGATGATCCTGCAAGTAGTTGAGATAGGGCATCAGAGTCAGCTGGAAAAAGTAAAACAAAATGTTCATATTTATAGAATACAGAGAACATGCCAACATCCCAAGTAGCTTTGCCTTAATGTTAATAAATAACAATAAAGTTTAACTTTTTACGTGTCTGTAAACTAACACACACACAAACACACATATATATAATTGATTCTAATACGTATGTCATTAAATAAGAGTTAAAACTTACCTGCAGACGCTTCTTGACAAACCACTCACTCAGTGGACAATGCCAACTCCAAAAGTTGGCATTTCCGCATTTCACAATTAAAAAAGAAAAGTTCACAGAACTTTCTCACACTGTAATGAACTGCAACTTAGATATATAAGTACAGACAACTCAATAAATAATATTAAAGTGTACAACTACCTTAACTTGCTGAACTGACTTAAATTGTTGCATTTGATTAGTATAACTTAGATTATAGAGATACTACAACTGTAAAGATTTTTTTAAGTCAAAAAATTTAAGTTGGATATATTACAGACGGAAAGGATGGTGGGACAGCAGGGGGGAGCTTGGCAGGGACCGGGGATCCCTGACGACAGATTATAAACCGGCAGTTTACCAAAGACAAACGCTGAAAGCTTAGAACTCCTCACATACGAAATTAGGAAAGACGTTTGGAGTTTGAGAATAAAGTAATGCCTCAATAAAAGCGAGGCAGTTACATGTTCATCATGCAAACACAACCTGATGCACAAGTAAACAAAAACATGAAGAAAATGCCAAAGTATAAACATGATCAGGTATCCTCTTGCATTTCACTGAAACCCAAACATCGAGGTTTTCGTGTGCAGCAGCAAGGACCAGATTGTTTTTGCAGTTCTTACATTTCAGCCTCAAAAACTCACCAAAATGTTTGTACATTTATGCAAACCTAGAACTCGTTAAAAATCCACTTTGGAACCCTCAAAAAAAGAGAAACCGTCAAAAAACCAAAATACATTTCGGGAAAGGAAGTTTAGAATTTATTATGGGATGGGCACAAGACCTACGGCTTGGCAAAAGGGTGGAATACGGCAATTTTCCCACAATATTGTTCAATTTTCACAAAGAATTCACACACATGCCGCCAGATTAAGTCTACAACTACGACCGTAGTTTGTTAACCTTTGACCATCTTGGCCACCATCTTGAATTTAACTCAAACAAAATCCCCTTTAGTACTTCTACAGGTTTGAACTCCTCCTAGGGATTTCCATAGATCGCCTCCTCACTTCTGGGGTATCACCGGGCAGCTTGGGATAAAATGTTGGTTCTGAAAGTTTCTGGATTTTGAGAGGCGTTTGTGCGGCAAGTTTGCAAAATTGGCGTTCCCTGCCGGTCATGCACTCCAAACTGGAATGTCATTAAAATGTAACACATAAATCTTTGGTTTAATGTGAATGGATAGATATGACACAATATGGACATATTAGGAATGTGGAGGTGGTGAACAAAAAACACAGTTGCTAAGGAAATCCAAAAGTTTATTTTTTGCCAATTCTTCTAGAATTTACAGCAGCATGTTCGTCAAGCCCAGGAGACCAAAACATCAAATGGTTGCTATGGAGATAAAACCAAATGTTTTTTTTTTTTTCTCACGTGTAGCTCTGACCAGGGGTGGCAGAGGAGCGGCGAGCAGCAGCAAACCTAACCAAGCAGCAAGAGAGTTTAAATCCAAAACAGAATAGAAAAACAGATGAACCAGGAGTCCTCTGTTTACATTTTTTCACTAAAAGTTTTATTTCAAGAGTAAGCTCCAAAGACTGAAATTCTGGGTTTGACAGAAAACGCTGCTGCTGAGAAACATTTTGTTTTCGTAAAGGCAACATTTCTATCCAGACTGTTATTCCAGCAGAATCAGAGTAATCATCAGTTGAACTCAAACACATGTCCTTGTAGGGCATTGAACCCTGAGCTGTGCACAGAAGTGCGTTCTCTTTGGACGTAGCAGCAAATTGGGATGTGTAACAAACCAGCGAATTACAGTGGAACCCTTTTGGATCTTCCCGCATCAGTTTGGGATAAACAGAAGCAGAAAAACAAATGCTTGGTGTACACAAAGTCTTCCGGCTTCTCTTTAAAGAGAAACTTCCAGATGCTGACCCGGCCGTCTCCGGTCAGGCGAAAGGTTAGGCAGGTGCTGATGTTTGCTGATCCCAGGATGTCGGGAAGAATGTTCCAGATGTGATAATTGTTCACAGTTCAAAAGGGTAAAATTGGGTATTTGAGGAAGCAGGAACCCAACTGCAGGAAGAAAGAGCAGGAGGCAGACAGAGGAGCGAATCCCAGTCCCCAAAGTCTGCAGCCTCTCGTCATGGCTTTGTTCTCATTGCTTCCTCCTTTACTCTTTTTTCCCTTCACACGGTCAAGTCCTCTTTCATCTCACTCTTCTGCCATCTCAGACGTTTTCAGCATCTTTCTTTCTGCCTACAGACAGTTTTGAAGAAAGGGAAAAAATTGGTGCAGAGATTCATAGCTGAAGGCTCTCAGAAAGCTTTTTACTTTTTCAGGCAGAGCCTGTTTCTTTTTCCTAACAAATCTATTTGCAACGTCCTTTTAAACAACGTTTTTAGATGTTTGAATGTTTTCTTTTAAAACACCATCTTAGTTTAATAAATGCAAACATTTAGACAACAGCTTTTGTATATGACGTCATTCCAGCTGATTCTGTCGTGGAGAAAAGCAGCTTTGCGCTGTGATGAAACACTTATTGTTACTTTTTGGTGCAAAGCCGATGTGAAAAGCTCCCGCTCTCCGTGTCAGAATCAGCTGATTCATGTTGATCATGTCAACGGTTGAAGATTCACGGTAGCTCTAAGAGCGTGTGTTGTTCAGTGACGTCTCCAGAGTTGAAGGGTGAACAATAATCCACCCAAACAGCTCAGTAACAGCCCAGATCAACATAGCCTATGGGATTTCAGGTTTGTTTAAAACAACATTATATCGTCAACAGTTTGAATTTCACAGAACTCTCTTGACCCCCCAGTAGGGTTGATCCATCAGTTGTTTAGACGTTTGGCTCAGACCAATTCAATTGGTATGTTTTAGCTGGGAATGACCACATCTCCAAAAAGTCTCAGTGTTTACAGTGTCTCAGTGCAGCAGTGGATGGAAATCACAAGCTCTACTGTTTTGTGTCAAATTCTTCTATACCTAGATTTGAGATGGTCCAAATTTTATCTTATGCAAACTTTTTTGTTCTTTTAGGCCAAGTGTTTTTTTTGAAAATGTTTTTATGGTCAAGGACACTGAGGTGACCTCCTCTGTGGACTGACACGGCATGTAGTTATTTCCGTTTCTTCTTCTTTAAGAAAATAACTTGCAACCTGAATATCTGTTTTATTGTATTTTATGCCATATAACATTGTGTTAAACATGTTAATGTACATCATTCATCATCATCATCATCATTTGTTATTCTAGAATCCTGGAAATGGGAGATGTTGAGCAGTCAAGTGTGTGGCAGCTCCTTGCTGCTACCTCCACTTGGGCAAGGTAAGGCTCGAGAGAAGCCAGGCCGCTTAATCTTGGTAGCTTTGCAGGGGTTTCGAGTATTGCTGCTCCTCTGCTCTGCAACCATAGAGGTTGGGACAGCCATTGAGGGTTCTTGAGGTCCTGCTCGAGTCACCTGATATGTTGAGTGGGGAGCGCTGGTACCATCCGGTTGGCGGTGCCAAGAAGTCATCAAGGGTATGTCGCTTTATTCCTTGTGCTATCCTATGACCCCACCCTTACATTGACATGTTCTCCCTACCATGACAAAGGTGGATAAAGGTGGAAAGATTTCATGTAATCCATGGACACCATGCAGTGAAGATCACAAATCATTGAAGAAAAAAGGTTCAGCGCACCATCTAGTGGCTCTAGATGACCCAATTCCCAAGGTTAAAGTGCCTAGGATAGTACAAGGGTTACACTGCTAGCTATATCTGCTCCATCATTGCGTCTTTCTGATGGAAGCAAATCCCTCTTTTGACACCAATGTAGCGGCTTCTCTGTTGCGTAGGTCAGGATGGAGCAGAATTCAACTATTCAGACTAGCCGCATAAATCTTTCTAGCAGGCAGAAGATTGAGCTGACCCATGTCTCATTCCCAGGCAGCTGGAGGGTCAGGAGGTACAGTATATTGGTAGAGTCCAATTTTCTTAGCAAAACCATCTGTCAGACCTTTCCAGCACTGAAAAGAACAGAACAACACTGCAACGGTCCACCCTGGAAATAACCAACTCACTCAGGGTTTAATAACACTGACAGAAATAACCCTAACAAGAAGACACCCCCCCCCCACACAATGCACTTCTGCCCTGGGCAGGATCACTACAATATCAAATCGCAATCGATTTTATTTTATAGGATTTTCCACAGAAAAAAGATAAACTCATGCCACGTGACCCAACATAAACCTGCCGAAATGGCAAGGCAAGGCAAGGCTAGGCAAGGCAAGTTTATTTGTATAGCACATTTCGTACACAAAGTAATTCAAGGTGCTTCACAAAACAGAAAAATGCATTAAAATCACAATACATCATAGAAATAATCAACATAAAATTTGCTTTAAAAGAAAAGGAAAAAAAAGATTTAAAAAGAAAGGAAGGAAAGAAAAGTGCAGATAGGACCTTTCAGTCATATACACGGCTAAACAGAAATGTGTTAAGTCTAGATTTGAACATGAACACAGAAGAGGCCTGTCTTGCATGAACGGAATGAACGGAAAAGATCAAACGTGCCTCTTCTATGATTTCAGATCCTTTTAAGCAAAAGTTGAATGAAATAAACAGACAAACTACAAAGTGCATGTCTACATTGAATGGATGTTCTAAAACAGGGTCTCAAACTTGCGGCCGCGGGCTATTTGCGGCCCCCAAGATTATATTTTGCGGCCCCCATCTGAAGCAAGAGAGTTTAAATCGAGTTGATTTAAACTCTCTGATCCCCACCCCACCCATATGAAAGTTTAATGTTAATGCATCCTGCCAGTTTGTATAAATGACACTTTTTCAGTGATGTGCACGGAGCTTCACCAAAAGATGTGAATAAAAGCAAAAGGAACGAAGTCCCCGTCCTCTCTGAATTGAATGTGTTGGAGTACAGAGATTGCTGTTTTCACACGTTGACATCCACACAAGGTTCTTCTTAAATGTGACCCTTAGATGACCCAGAAGGTAAACGATCATGTTTCTGCTACACCGTTTTTGTCATAATGAGTTTCAGCATCTAAATCTGGGTGAGCAAGCGTCTGAAACACGAGATTTTTATGATTACATCTCAATCTGTCCTTAAGTGCTTCAAGAAAACAAAGTCTCTTTGTACTGACGGGGTTTCTAGCCGGTTATGCTCCACAAACCACAGCTGTGGCCTTTGCTGCTGAGGGGAGCAGAATCTGTCTGTAATTTGATTTGGCCCGTCTTCAGCCTGATGTAGGAAAACATGCTGGAACTATATGGGTGCATGCAATACTGCAATTATGCGACGTACACATGTGATTGTAGCGTGCACCACAGTATGTTGGTTTGTGTCAACAAGGTCGAGGGTTGTTGAGGAAAAAAGGCGAAGCGGCCAGCTGTCGGAGAAGACATTTACCTCTAAAGGCAAACAGTTACCACGACTTTTGCAGTCTGCTAACACTTACTGAAGCTGCTACACGCTACCTATGTGTTTGTCGGGGAGGGCGGGGGCTCAGATTTCAGCTGCTGCATCCTTGTCTTTGGCCAAAGGTATGCAGACCTAACAGGTGACTGCAGAAGTAATCTACGTTTTAATTTAGGTTTAGTCAAAGTCTGTCTTTTCTTCTCATTTTAGGCTGTACGCACAAAAGCTTTCCTGTTAATTTTTCTTTCTCTTTTTTTGTCTTCAGTTTGAGTTGAGAAATAAAATCTAAACAAACACTCTCCTTATAATAAAGTTAGGAGCTCAGGAATCTGGAGCTGTACACAGTTCTCTTGGATTTGGGCAACACTTAAGGGTAATTCTCCCAGAATGTCAAAGAGGTCAAAAAATCCTGGAGAAAAATGAAAACTGTTATTTTTGGTTAGCTAAAACAAAGCACAACTGTGAATATATGTCGGGCTGTGGTTTCCATATGTGTCTGCATATAAGGATGTCCTGAATAATTACTGCGGGTTTCTGAAACGGAGTAAAATAAAAAGTAAATCACTGTTCATGGTACGCAAACAGCATGAAGAAAATATATACAAGCATGAAACTCTGTATTCTATTTACAGGGCAAACAAGAAACCACAATTGCTGCCTCTGTTAGTTTTTGTTTTTATTTAAGAATAAGTCACAATTTATCTGGCTAAAAGGCAAACGTCAAAGAGAAGAAACCAAAGAAAAATAGAAAAAACCAAGAACAACTGTTACTTTTTGTGAAATGACGTAAAAAAAATATGTTTGCATTTTTCACTTTGTTCAGAAAAGAACCACAGAAGAAAACTTAACCACAAGACTTCTAAACAGAACATGATGCTTCACGCAGCAAACAATCATTCTGAAAAACTGCAATGTGAAATAAAAACAAAGCTACTTTAGAAAATATTGATTTTGAAATCTGAGCTTCTAAAAAGCAGCCATAGAAGTATAATATTGTTCAACATGATTAAAAATAAATGTTTTAAAATGCTGTGTTAAAATAATGAACATGTTTTTTTATAGCAAAGTGAAATATATTTCCTAATATAATGGATAATTTAAATTCTGTGTGCAGATTTTGCACAATTTGATGATCTTTTTGAATATTTATGAGGGATTTATTGGTTGATTGTGTGATTGAACAAGGTCATTTTTATTTTTTTAACCCTTGTGCTATCCTAAGCATTTTAACTTTGGGAGTTGGGTCATCTAGACCCACTAGACAGTGGGCTGAACCTTTTTTCTTCAATGATTTCTGATCTTCACTGGTGTCCATGGATTACATGAAATCTTTTCACCTTTATCCACCTTTGTCATGGTAGGAATAACACGTCAATGTAAGGGTGGGGTCATCTAAGATAGCACAAGGGTTAAATTATGAACAATTTGAGGCTCTAAACATGTGATCCTAAACTAGCTTGAATTTTTTTGACACTGAAGATCCTACTATGCAAAGACAGTTTTTGTCGGGCCCCTCATAGGTTAACCTGCTAAGCACTGATCTATTTTTCAGTGTCTCCTAAACGTTGGATGTTGACTTCCATTGGATTTCTGTGCCATTCTAGACCCAGTCTCTGCTGATGTTTGGCATCACAGCTTTGTGGTGGGGGAAAAAAATGAAATTTCCAAAAATGGATTAGAAAAGACAATGTTGGAAAGTCTATAAGCTCTGAGGGCGGTTATACTCAGAAATCGTAACTGAATCCCCTCATTCTGTTTCTTTGTGCTTGAGTTAGTGTCCAAGCTAGTCTTTGACACTCAAAGTTTGAGTCTCAGCTGACTGTATGTAAACAGTAGTGCCTACAAAACAAAAATTATTAAAGTGCTGTGTCTCAGCTTTCAGAATACACCGGATTGACAACAATGATTAAGTATTTTAGGAGTTACAATATTTGGAAGACAGACTCTCCATGTGGATCAGAATCAACCAGTCTGACATTCACGTTAGACATCCAGTGATGTTGATCGAGTTTGCTTGTCAGGTGGACCTCAAAGCTGGTCTTGGACACTAACGGACAGTAGCATTGACGTGGCCTGCATGTGTGTCCCACCATTGCTCTAGTGTTTCGTTGGGGTTGATCCTGCACAGTGGGAGTGTTCCTCCTGTGCTTCCAGCATTGTGGCTGTTCCTCCAGTTGAGTTTCCAACAACCAAAACAGCTGAAATCATGTGATCAGAAATTCTGTCAGCACATCAAGTCAACGAAGGCCTTTAGATACTTCATAGATACTTTCACATCACACAGCGTATTTCATGTACCACAGTTTTTCCACAAGTCCCACCGGACAGTGACATTGTAATATGACTACCCTACCCAGAATGCCTAGAGGCGCCAATAGGCAGGATTGATGGAAAGCCCTGTAAATTTTCTAGTGAACTGTGTTGTTCTTCATGTTTGCCTTTGCAGGGTGTGAGGGATCGAGCGGCCAGAGAGGACAACAGAAGTTTATCAAAAAGGAAAATTTTAATTTTCTCAAAAAAATGTAAAAAGATGAACAAACTGGGCCCGTAAAAGAGGTCAACAGAAACATAATTAACTCAGGCAATAACTTTAACTTAACCAACTGAACAGACCAAGTAACAGAAACAAACTGACCTACCCAAAGACACAACAGGGGAACATATATAGTGGCTGATCAGACCACTTGAGAAACATGGGGGGAACTAACATGACTACAAAAGACATTTAACAAAGACTATAAAGACAAGACTAAACACAACACTTGGTCTCCTAGTGGAAGAGAAAATCATCAAAAGCTGAACAAAATGAATAATGATCAACAGAAGCAAAGCAAATAAACAATAAATAAGTCCATTGGTTTCTCCCCTGGAGGCTCCAGTAGATGGTGCCTTCCTAATTGCCTGGCTGGAGTATTTAAAGGCTGTGAAGACTTGAGCTCCTCCTTTGCCCGTCCTCACAGCACAGCTCCAGCAGTAGAACCTCAGACACACCCGTAGCGCCCAGTAGCACCCTCAGCACTGGCAACTCAAAAACAGGTGACATTAATTAAACAAACCAAAATAAGTAAACTAAAAACATGTACATGTGCTAGAAATTATTGAAAATAGATAATGAATGTATATTTTAACTCAAAGAAATGTGTGCATTTATTCAAGAATAAAGAATCTGAAATAATAAAATTAAAAAGAAAGTGTGCAATGCTGGGGGGAGGTTACCGCCATTTTGTCTGTGGGTGTGGCAGGGCATGCTGCCATCACACAGGGAGAGGCACACAATGGATAACCCAAACACAATAAGTCTCTTCATAGGTCAGTTGTAACACATACAATACAAAACAATACTCTCACTTCTTCACTTACGTTGAAGCACTGTTCGTATGACTCCACACCTGCAGCTTCGTACTTTACTGAAGTTGTTCCAAAAGATTTTGAGAAAAAATTAGTTTGATGTCAGTAAGCTCAACCAGAATTCACTCGGATGGTGTGCTGTGGATTTTTGAGAAAAATCAATTGTTTCAAGTGGGACTCCAAAAACCTGATAACTTAATTAGCATAGATAATGTTCATAGCATAGATAAGCGTCATTGAAAACAATGCTCCAAATGACATCATATTTGTGCACCATTTTATATTTAACATTCAAGGTGCAGTTTATGCTGCGGAAGCACTCTACCAGGATAAATAGTGTTTTATCATTTTAATTGAACTCCCTGAAGAGTGCTTGGGGTTCCTTTGAACATTGTACCTCTGTATTGATTGCAGGAAACAAAGAAGACCTGGAAGGCCTTTTAAGTCGGCCCCTGAGCGAAGAGCCCTGTGCAGTTTGCAGACGCCTAGAAGAGCTCCATGGAGATCCAGACTCACTCGTCACTGCACACAGATAGCTGTTTAATCTTCACCACCATCACTCACTGACAGCAAATATGCTTATCCATCTATCTGTCTGTCTGTCTGTCTGTCTGTCTGTCTGTCTGTCTGTCTGTCTGTCTACCCACCTACCTACCTACCTACCTACCTACCTACCTACCTACCTACCTACCTACCTACCTACCTACCTACCTACCTACCTACCTACCTACCTACCTACCTACCTACCTACCCCTACCCACCCACCTCTCTCTCTCTCTCTCTCTCTCTCTCTCTCTCTCTCTCTCTCTCTCTCTCCTGTCTGTCTGTCTATCCTTGCTAGATCTGTCCCTGCGTGTGAAAAATGGCCCCGAACTTCGTGAAGAAAATGTCGTCACTTTTAACCTCTCAGTGTGCTTGAAGTTAAACTGAAGGTCATGGGTACATTCCATTGTCAATAATCTCAGTACTGGAGTGGGAATCCTCATTCATAATCCCCTCTGGGTTGTTAGAGGAGAGCTGCAGCCTCTGTCACAGAAGGAGCTGCAAGCTAAAGCCTTTCATATCAAATGTGGAGCTGGAAGCAGACAGGAATATTCTATTCATGCTTTTTTTCTTTTTTTTTTTTACTAGAGGGGAATTTAGTCCCACAGCATCAGAAGTTCAAATAAAGGTTCTGGCAGTTTAAACTGAATAAAACCCTGTGTATGAAAATGGAACGTATGATTGCCGTGAGTGTGGTAAGTGTATTGTGAAGTATTTGTTAAGCTAACAAACGTTGTGCACACTTACAACCAGGATTTTTGGGGGTGGGTGATTGAAAATGAAAAATCTGTATTATGTGCCTGCATCGCGCCTACTTCATTCTTACTCTATACCTGTTTTGCTTAAATATTCATTACAACCTGATGGCTGCAGCATGCCTGTAGAAAAAATACGCAAGAACATTTTTCACTCTCACGGGCTCCTGGGGCGGTCCTAAGGTAATATTAAGTGTGTGCCCCGTACAGGTTTGCCCATTTTTTTGCATGAAGACAAAGCCATGATACCTGTGTGGGTGTTTTATGTGCATCAGGAATTCAAATGCTACTGTATGGATTTCTGTTGTGTTTTTGCCTTTGGTTCTGTGTACGACATGGTCATTGGAAGCTGTTGGCCAAAACAGTTTCACCAGACTGTAAAATATATTTACCAACAACATCTTTTTAGGGAAGATCATAGAAATTCTCAAAATGTGAGGACAGAATGTGTTAAGTCTAAACTATAAATAATTTTGGCAAATACAAAAAATACTGTATTAACCCACAGCCATGTTTTCTTTGGACAGATGATCTCCACTGTCATTCATCGGATTCTGCACCATGAAGATGAAGCATGCCGGTAAGAACGTGTTGACTTTACTTCACTCGACTACAGCACTTCAGAAAGCAGCAATTCAGGCCGGAAAAATAGTTTGAAGCTATGTTAAGTATTGTTTTTGTCAACCCACCTAATAGTAATAATATTAATAAACACGCCCTTAAATTGAACCTCTAACAAAATGAAATAAGCTAGCTAAAACAATAAATGAATATAGACTAGAACAACTGAGAAACCAGAATGTTCATGGGTCTTTGTAGATGTAAAAATTAGACTTTGTAACATGCAATTAGGACCATTGACTGTATCTAGGAACCGGACTTTGTCAGTGTGATGTCTCACCCCACTCAGCAAATGAGTCCTTTTTATTTGCCATTTTTTTGTATTACAGGTGCGCCATATTTGGAATGACGTTGCCAGTAGACAGTGATTGGTCCAAAGTTGGTCTGAATCTATATTTCTATGGCAGCCATTCTCCACCTGTCAAAGTGAGCTTTTTCGTTCACACCCCCATTTCATTAAGTTTAATTAAATTTTATTTACATGAGGCCGGTGCGTAATACCCTGAGGAACAGGCTTTGCTTATTGCTGTGTAAAGTGTAATTGTACATCGACAGCAGGTGGCGCGAGTTTACCTTTATTGCCAAAGTCTGCGTGAGAGTTTAAAACTTTTCAAATTTCTGTCAGCAAACCCCGGGAAAGACACAATGGAGAAATTTGTAACAATAACAAAGAAGAAAGGCGGAGAAAGCGGAGGAAACAAGACAAATGGAGTCTTCAAAAGCTAAGTCAGGAAGTATTCTAGCGCTGGGATTGCAGTGTGACAGTGGTGAATGAGAAATAGCCGGTGTGTGCTGTGCCAGAAAATATTGGCGAGACAGTATGGAACAAATAAATTAAAAGAGTAATCACAGCACAGACATTACCTCGACATAATGGAAACAGACCCAGCTGATTTTTTAAGTGAAAATGTGCAGAATATATTTAAATCATCCTGCTTTGAGCAGCAACATTAAACCAGCGAGAGCACTTTCCAGAATCAGAATCAGAATCACTTTATTTGCCATGCAGCGCATGTACAGGGGTGACTTGGTCACTTGTTAACTTGTGCAAACTAGCAAGGTAAAAGGATAAATAATAAAAAGATAAATAGTAAAAAGAAGGTAGATGTAAGGTAGCTGTATGAATAAATAAACATAACTAAATAAGTAATGGATTAAATTAAAAAGTCCAAAAATGCAGCAGCAGTAATTCCAGTTTGACAGTTTGTGGTTGTACAGTGTCCTTGAGTAGTCCGGAGTCAGGAGTTCATATGAGTGACAGCTCAGTAGCTGTCTTTGTGGCAAAGCAGTTTTGGTTTGCATTGTCTAAAGCGCCGTCCTGACGGAGGCTGAAAAGGCAGTGACCAGGATGAGAGGGGTCTTTTACGATCCTGTAGCCCTTCCTGGCTCTGGATCAGTACAGATCCTGAATGGGGGAAGAGCTGGAACCAATAATCCTCTCAGCGAATCTAATATTCTCTAATGGAGTCTGTCGCTGTCGTGTCTAGTTGCAGATCCAAGCCAGACTGTGATGGATGTGGTCAGGACAGACTGGATTATTGCAGTGTAGAAAGATGGTCAGCAGCTCCTGAGGCAGGTTGAACTTCTTGAGTTGTCGCAGGAAGTACAGCCTCTGCTGAACTATGTGGAGCGAGTCAATGTGAGCGGTCACTTAAGGTCTGTGAGATGGTGGACCCAAGGAACCTGTGTGGCTCTGATGAAAGGACTGTTCTGTTGAGAATTGTGAGAATTAGGCGGGGTAGTGGTGGTGTTCCTCTGAAGTCCTGTCATCTCCACTGTTTTAAGTGGGTTCAGCTCCAGGTGGTTCTGGCTGCTCCAGAGGACTAGCTGCTCCACTTCTCCTCTATTTGCAGTCTCATCCACCATCCCGGATAGAGCCCAATGACCCCTGTGGTGTCGTCACACAAACTTCAAGAGTTCGCAGAGAGGGCTCTGATCTGCAGTCATTGCTGGCAGAGAGAGCAGAGGAGAACACACACCCCTGGGGGGGCGCCAGTGTTCAGGATCCGGTGCTGGATGTGAAGCACGACCAAGTTTCACCTGCTGCCCCTCCTATCGTGAAACTTGTGATCCACCCCAGTGACAGGTGGGAGGCACGGCAAGCTGGGACAACGCTGGTGGAGAGCTCTGGGACGGTGTGGTGTTAAATGCAGGAGCCTAAGAATCACAAATAGAACCCGTCGTAGGTGTCTGGGAGTCCAGGTGGTGCAGGATGTGGTGGAGAGCCATGTTGGCTGTCATCCCCTGACCTGTGTGTTGCTCTGTAAAGCAAATGCAGGGGATAGCAGAGGCTCTGTGATGACCTTCAGGTGGTCCAGCACCAGTCCTTCAGAGGATTTCATGACTACAGAGGTCAGGGCGACTGGTCTCAGTCATTGGTCTTTTTAGCCTCATTTGACACTTGTGCTATCTTAGATGGAAAAAGATTTCATGTAATCCATGGACATAGTGAAGATCATAAATTATTGAAGAAAAAAAGGTTCAGAGCATATCCTGAGTGGGTCTACATCAGTGTTTAATCATGTAGGCATGAAGACTGCACTCTAGGCTTCATGTTTTTTCACTTGTTCCGCGGTCTGACACGGATTCTGTGGAAGAGATTACACTGTAAAGAGCGAGCTTTAGCTGGTATTTTTTGATGGGAACTGGCGACTTTATCAGCAGAATTCAGATCAAGGAGAGTGAAGACTTTAACCGCCACTTCTGATTGGTCAGATGATGACATGATTAGGAATCCAAGAAAGATTGGTGGAGACAGTTAAAGGCGGGACTTTTTCCAGCTGCTTTAGTTGCTGCTAAATCATGGTGCATCATTACGTATCAAAATGTTTTTTAATAGAGATCATCAAACTACAAAGAAAAAAAGTATTTTATGATCTTTTATAAAGCTAATTTCTTAGTGTTTTATCAGGACCTGTTTGGATGAACAAAGAGCTGAAATCCTGGAGATGAAAAATGTTAAATCGGGTAATGAGGACCAATTTTACAGCACCTTGACCATCTCCAGCACATTAGTGTGCCCTTTACTGGTTGAAAAACACTGGTCTAGATCAGTGGTCCCCAACCACCGTCTGAAATTTTGGCACCGGGACGCACAGAAAAAAAAAAATTGATTTTATTGCGCCCCCCAAAGAAACGTTTTATTTTGAAAAGTGAGCGAATTCTCTCTGTTAAATCCGTCACACTTACGATGTTGCTGATGTGATGTTCTGTTGTTGGTGTGACGTTATGAGGACACCGCTAATAAAGTTGCACATGATTACACAGTGGATTTACATTCATTATTATTATTGTTATTATTAGTACTAAGAGAAAATTCCACCCCGGTCCAGTAAGCGTGTCTTCGTTGCACCTCAAGCCCCCACACACACCCAGGTCCGCGTAATAAAACAAAATAATGAATGTTTGTGCTGAATCAATGGCTTTTTAAGCCAGTGAATTAATGGAGGGCAGCAGCCTCTGGCGGACTACAGGGGCCAGATTAGTCATGTTGTAACTTCAAGAACTTGCCCTACAGAAATAGTATCATGAAAAAACATTGAGCTGCATTCACCGATTACGATTCGAGTGGCAGAGGCCCCCAGTTTCAATATTGAGAGATCCTGCTGTGCATCAGTCTGGAGTGGCAGCAGATTCTGGTCTCATTAGCAGGGTACAACCTGGATGGTCAGTCTGTTACTCAGCCACACAATCACACTCTAGGGCAGGGATGGGCTACTCCAGGCCTCGAGGGCCGCTGTGGCTGCATGATTTTCCGGAATGTCAAAATCTACTCATGACTGATTACCTCCACTAAAATTGTGTCCAGCCAATTAGAACGTGCCAGAGAAGGGTATGTTGGAAAACATGCAGGAATGCCGCCTCTGAGACCTGGAGTTCCCATCCCTGCTCTTGGGGAACCAATTAAACTAAAAAGCATGTATTTGGACTGTGAAGGCCGGAGAAAACCCTGACATGCACAAAAAGAGCATGCAAACTCCATACAAGAAGGTCCTAGAGTTGAACCCGGACTTTCTTTCTGTGAGGTGAGAGTGGTAACCACTACTCCATCGTGCACAGCTTTAATGGTATTGTACATTAACTGTGCTATACTTTTTCCTCATGCTGTGATTTCAACTTTCCAGAACAGGGCTGGATTGCTGTGTGACCAGATTCAGGCCGCAAGGCTGGCTGAGTGTTTGCTCCTCCAAAACACAGGAAATGAACTTCGTTTAGAACTCCTTTGGCTCTTTTTCCTTCATGGTTTAATAAAAAACAAAAAAACTAAAACTGAACAGCAGCTCCACCACTGCACTCATTTTCTCTATTCTTGTGATGTGATACAACAAAAACGGAGACACACTTGGCACCTGAAAATTAAGCTCACCTTATTACCCACTTTGGGAATGGATTCTGTTTGAGTTTAAAAAAAAAAAAACAAAATGATGTTGCATAAGTCTAACCACACATGAAACAAAGTGTTTAATGGATATGAAGCTAATGTATGGCTACACCTGACTGTTCAGGGTGCTGTAATCGATTCTACTTTCAGTGTAAGACTTCCAGTCAGTGATGGATAAAGGTTCTGCAGAAGTGCATTTAATTTGGTAACTCAGACTAAACATCCTGTTTTGTCGTTCCTAAAACCATTGGGCTGTTGTCCTGCCGTGCACAAGTACCAATAAGAAGCGTCAGCTCAGCATTCTGCTAATGTATTATATAAGCTTCATAACATCTAGCTCTCAATATGCTGTTTGGTGCAGATCTATTAGACCGAATGCTAACCTTCTGGGGAGGGTACTGTGTTATGAAAAATTGTGTCAAAAACACTTTATTAATGCTTTCTAAACTGTTGCTTGTGCAGGTAAAAGCACTGACAGTAAATGTGGCTTTAAGCTTCTGGCAAACGCTTTAGTTTGATATAAACGTCCTTCCTGGTTAAAGATGATGGAAGAATCACTTGCAGATAAGCAAAAGCTGGAGGAGCCGGTTGCATTGCTAAAAAATGTATGAGCTATGCTTATATTTTTCTGCATGAATAAGAGCATTTCATCATCCATATGAATTTCCTTCAGTGCTGCAGTGTGGTGACTGCAGGGAGGAAGGTTTTCATTGCTTGCTTCAACCGATCTACTTTCTGGACGACATGAAGAAAAACCCAGGAAATCTTCAGTGAATAATCTGTCAAATTTAATTTAGCATTATGCAGAAGACTCGGAGTCCAAAGGATGAAAGGAGAATAAAAGTGAATGGTAAATGGTCACAGAAGGAGAAGGCGTGGGCTCTCTCATGTTTTATATTAGATGAGTCCTGCTCTTTTCCCAGATTTAAGGCCGTGTCTACAGCCACTATGTACATTTGCATGGTGAAAACTGGTCATACATGAACATACGTGGGAAAAGTGAGAAAAATGTATTGTCTTACGGTGACATTATCACAGATGTATCAGGAATGAACCACATTAAAACCACAGAAGAAGTACAAATAGACCACAAAGAAGAAGACATGAAGCGTGTGTGATTATTGCTCTGTTACTATGCTAGTCATTATGGTTCGTGTGTCAATAACGTAAAAGTTATACGTCAGCAGTACATGCATGAAAAGGCTGTTAGACATGTGAAACGGCCAGGACCTCCACTGTACATTGGGGCGGTTTAGGCCGAGAATTAATGGCTGACTGGGATGGTCATCACCCTAGATCTGAGGCAGTGGTTCCTGACGGGAGAATAGTGTGCCATCTTTCTGTGAAGTGTTACTACCCCAGGTGGAGAGGACATTAAATATTTTGGGGTCTTGTTACAAGTGAGAGATGAGCGTGAAGAT
>CM074503.1:6518098-6554091 GCA_037389245.1 Oryzias sinensis | reverse complement strand
GGTGCCTGCGCAAGCCACCGCCAAACAGGAAGTGGTTGATTGCGTTGCAGTCAGATAATTAAAAATTCATAGAAAATCAGCCGTTTGTATCACGAGGCTAGGATTTCAGAATAAGATGCCTCTTACATATCTCCAACTTAGATATACAGCACTCGCATGTGTGCACAAAAACGGCTCAATAGCGCCACCTACAATGTTTGTTTTTGCGAGCCCCGCCATGTTCTTAAACATACAAGCTTGATATTTACAGGACATGTTCATCAGATGAAAACCTACAAAAAAGTCTCTTGGGACCAAGCTGTCAGTTGCACAGGAAGTCTGCTTTATTGGTGTCAATATGTCATTTTTGGTGTATTTTGGTCATTCGCAGGCCTCCTTCTAGAACGAACTCCTCCTAGAGATTTGTGAATAATTACTCCAAACTTTGGTTTTGTAAACTAAACACATGTCCGATGTTAAATTGCGAAGCTTTTAAGTTTTTACGGATGTTTGTAACCGTGGCGGCGGGTCGAAAATGGAGGTCATTTCGAAAACACGCCATGAAAAGAAAAATGGCCATTACTCAGCCATGCATAATCTAATCTGATCCAAAATTTATTTGCATGATTGTAGTCTGACTCTGAACACATCTGCAGTGGAAGAATCCGGAAAAGATGTAGCGCCACCTGTTGGCAACAGGGAAATGACTTGTTTTACTTGGAGCATCACTGCTCCAAGTAGGATGAGCAAACACACCTCAAAATGACGTCCACCTGTGTAAAAGCCATTGAAGTTTACTCTGATAAGAAACCATAACTTTCAACGCAGGGGTGTGGTCGTGACAGAGCGGCAAAGTTGGGAGTCTCGCCATGCACAAATGTTGCTCTCATGTGCACTTTCCTTGTCCGATCTCACTGAAAATCAATGGATATGATGAGACTTCCATTCTGAACCCATGGATATGAAAACTTTGGACGAGCTCTATAGCGCCACCTAGTTATTGCATGGGGCACATTCTGCCCTGTATTTTCTCTGTGCTTTGTCCGATGTTCATAAAATTACAACAGGAGATACTCACAAGGGTCTTCTCTCATCTGTTAAAGTTTCATGGGTGTACACCTGACGGTGCCTGCGCAAGCCACCGCCAAACAGGAAGTGGTTGATTGCGTTGCAGGCAGATAATTAAAAATTCATAAAAAATCAGCTGTTTGTTTCACAAGGCTGAGATTTCAGAATGAGATGCCTCTTACATATCTCCAACTTATATAGACAGCACTTGCATAGGTGCACAAAAACGGCTCAATAGCGCCACCTACTATGTTTGTTTTCGCGAGCCCCGCCATGTTCTTTAACATACAAGCTTGATTTTTACAGGACATGTTCATCACATGGAGACCTACAAAAAAGTCTCTTGGGACCAAGCTGTCAGTTGCACAGGAAGTCTGCTATATTGATGTCAATATATCATTTTTGCTGTATTTTGGTCATTTGCAGGCCTCGTTCTAGAACGAACTCCTCCTAGAGATTTGTGAGTAATGACTCCAAACTTTGGTTTTGTAAACTAAACACACGTCCGATCTTAAATTGCGAAGCTTTTAAGTTTTTACGGTTGTTTGTGACCGTGGCGGCGCGTCAAAATTGGAGGTCGTTTCGAAAACACGCCATGAAAGGAAATATGGCCATTACTCAGCCATGCATAATCTAATCTGATCCAAAATTGATGTGCATGATTGTAGTCTGACTCTGAACACATCTGCAGTGGAAGAATCCGGAACAGGTGTAGTGCCACCTGCTGGCAACAGGAAATAACATGTTTGACTTGGAGCATCACTGCTCCAAGTAGGATGGGCCGACACAGCTCAAATCGTTCTAATAAAATCATAAAAAATGGAACACAAAATGTAAAACCCAAATTAGAAATTGCAATTTTAAAAAGATACATTTTTCAGCAGCTTTTCAAAAACCATCACATTACTCTTCTGTGGATGAAACAAAGAAGTCCAGAACAATGCAGCCACTTCTCCAAAGTCTGTCACCTTCAGTTTTAAACAAAGTCTGTGAAAATCCACCATGCATTGGTCACATGTATTCAGAGACCTGCTAAAAGTGCACAATTGTAAAAGCTCTTTTATATAGACAACTGTTTGTTTAATTGGAGCTCTAAATATAAAAAAATGATTTCCTATCACTTAGACACAGATGGAGAACCATATCAACTGAATTAGTAACAGGGTGGCATGTTTAGGTTTACTTAGGTAAAAACTTACATCACAAGACAACATAAAGCTGTTCATCACATATTTTACCTAAACATATGCTTGGCTCTGCGGTTAGGAAATTATATTTGGGAATCTCTTCATACCAGGAGCGAGCCTGGCCATTGGAACATCGCCACAGTGCCCATCCAGACTGGGACAGCAACAGAGTCCACTTCATAGCCGTGAGGCTGCTGTGTTTAACTCCAGCTGTCCCAGCAAGGGAGACAACCGCAGCAACAACCACCGACCAAGCCGGCAAGCCCTGGCAGAAAAGATCCCCACAAGAAACACTGGTTCAGTCAAGCTAGTCAAAAAAATATATAGTTTTGCCATTGTCTTGCAGCTCGCAGATCAAGTGGTTTAGTTTCCCAGTAATGTCAGTCAAAAATGCAAGTTCAGATTCACCATATTCATATTCACCATATTCAGCAGACATCTCCTCCAATAGCACCTTAAAATTCCAGTTCTGTTTTGCTTTGCAGCTGAGGTTGTATATGATTTTCACAATAGGAGTCATTATGTGTCCAGAGCAAATCACTTCTGCACATATGGCCTAATGGTGAATGACGCATCAGTAATGCAGACATTTTGGAAAGTCTGGGTCAGCTTTACAGCTTACAGTGAGTGATGAAACCTGTTTGTCTATTGATCATAGCAGGAGCCCCGTCTGCAGTCACTGCTACTGGCTTTTCTAATGGTACCTTTTTCTGCACAAAAACTCCTTCACCGTGTTATACATTTCAACTCCTCTTGTAGTTGTCTGTTGGGGCAGATGTGTCAGGAGTTCTTCTCTTGTGGAAACCAAAGGCTATGCCGTACTGTTGCCTTCCACAGACTCATCACACTGGACGTTAACCCACCTGCACTTTGCAAGATCCCGGTCCAGCTAATTAGCCAAGTTATCAGACATAGCTGACACACATCTAGACATTGTAGTGGAAATTGAATGAGTTCTTCTGTTCTCATCCTTAGGGACAGTGATAGCAATTATCATCATTGCTCGTTTTTCAATCTGATAAAAACCTTCTTCTCCTTGATGAGAAAATGAACAGGTCTAAACGAGGCTTAGTTTTAAGAATTTTTTTCATGCTATATGCAAAAGTCTTTCTCCCTTAAAAGCAACAGATTACAGCCCCCCCTCCCCGCCCCCCACAGGCTGCTTTCATATTAACATTAGCTTTGAGCTCCAGAATGGACAAGAAAAAATGACGAGAATGGCTCGAGCAGGGCGCTGCTCACGGGGCGGTCGCACGTGCCAGGCGGTCGCACGTGCTCGGGCCCGCTAAATGCTACTTGTAGCTTTAATCTTGTTTTATTTATTGTTGGACGGCTTTCAGGATCTCTGCAGCCGTTGATGAAGACGTCGGTTTCCCTGCAGCGGTCCACTTCAAACGCTGCAGAAAACGCTCCACAATTTTAATCTTCAAGCTAAGCTACGATAAAAAGACAGCTTTGCCGTTTTTCCTCGTTAATCTGACTTTTTTTTAAGTATTAAATTTACAACCTAAAAGTCGTAATAAAATTATATACCGTATTTTCCGGACTATAAGTCGCCCTTTTTTTCATAGTTTGGCAAGGCGTGCGACTTATACTTCGCAGCGACTTATATTAGAACTAAATTGAAATACATACATTGTTAACCCTCCTGTTATGTTCATTTGTGAGGAACAGAGATGATGTTCCTGAGTCAATTTGATGGATGAGGTATGTTAAGTGTTAAGAGTATGTTAAGTGACTCAGAGAATCAGCAAACCTTTTTTTACAGTTAGATCTTGAAGGCTAAGAACATAATATTCTATTTACCAATGATTTCATAGATTCAGAAATGCAATAAAAATGACAACTGTTTCTACAAATACAGGATGAAAACAGAGTATTAGTTGGACAATGATGCTTCATGAAAGGAATAAATAAATAAGTATGAGAAAGAATTACTGTGAAATTATGAGATAAACAGTCTGCTATGATTGTGTCATATGAGGCTGTGAAAGTTATTAGTTCTTGGTCTCAGATTTTGTCAAATAAATTTCCCGTCAAAATGCGACTTATAGTCCAGTTCGACTTATCTGTGTTTTTTTCTACTTTATAATGCATTTTTGGGCTGGTGCGACTTATACTCCGGAGCGACTTATAGTCCGGAAAATACGGGTATATATCTTGTTTGTAAACTGGCCCTAAAACTCTTTTGTACTTTGCCAGATTTTATGGTTACTTTTTTTAAACAGTTCTTAGCTTTGCTCTTGCCATCAGATTCTCACATTTTTCATGAATGTCCCACATTTAGCCTCCAATGTTTCTGATGGTTTTCCAGCCATTAACTCGTTAATTTGAAATGTTGAATTTATCTGCATTTTCTTTTTCATACTTAACCTCACAATCCAATGGAAAAGAACATATTTGTGTGCTTGTGCTCTCCCCAAAAGCGTAAAGGGTTTTTTTTAGGATGCAGTTACCTGGCAGCTGCACACAGTTCTGGTTGCGAATATCCCACTGACAGTTTTGGTCGACGGCACAGCTCTTGCAGCTGGTTTTCTTCTGGCACATATACAAGGGACTGTCCTTGGGGCAGACGTCATATTCTACTATGGAGCCCTGAGAAGGCAGAGCAGAGAACACCTCAGGAAACAGATGTGGTTATCTTCTTATCACCTGTGGGGCTTTTTGAGCAGCAAATGCCTTCAGGCAGACCTTAAAGCCCCAACGCGGCACAGCAGGTTTAGACCCGGGGTTTGACGTTTGAAACACCTTCATTTGATGTTTTCCGGTCAGTTTGTTGTCAATTTGTAGTGACATTATCCAATCGGTTAGTTTTTGTTTTTTTTACATACATAGACTGGATTTTTCCAGAACACCCAGTTTTTCATGCTGACTCACAGTTGCACCAATCAGGCTCTAATGCTGCAAGACATCCCATGTCGTTATCCTTATCATACCATGCTCAGCAGTGGGGTCCAGCTGGTTTTAAAACATTGAAAAGTTGAGATGGAATATGAGCCCCACACTCACTACAGTGCTTCTCTGGTGAGGAAAACCCTCCCAAACATAGCTTCTCCATCGACAATGCTTTGTCCATTAGAGAGAAAGAAAGCCTTTTCGTGTTGATTAAAGCCTGTAAAGAGATTGGAGCTCCAAGGCTGAAGAAGCATCTGGTCATGAGGAAAAGTGGCAGCTATATTTTTCCCCATGACCATTCTTCTTCCGGATCTTTGAAGGCTTTGGCGTGGTCAAAGCTGGACTCTTCAGAGAAAACTCACCGTGGCAGAAGTGCAGTTGCTCCCCATGGAGAGGCACTTGCCGGAGCACCACTGGCAGACGTTGGTGTTGGCGGTGCAGCTGTAGCAGTCAGTATATTGATCACAGCGCTCGTTATCAGCATCTGCAATGTTTAAAGGTAACATATTCAGTCATTGCTTTATTCTGAAGAAAGAAAAAGCATAACTTTGCAGACAGACAAGCTGACTTCTGACGCCAACAGGAAAGCGACAGGATGGAAGTGGGGGACTTTTAATGTTTTAAAGGGAACTAAAAAAATGAAAAATACTAAAGGGCAAGATGAGGAAGTGACCTTTTATTCAGGCCATTTTTTTATCTCTCCAATTTACCGTATTTCCTAAACTATAAGCGCACCTAAATGCCTTAATTTTGTTTAAAAAATATTTAATCCCAAGCGTCTTACATATGGACTATTTCTGCTGCAAACAAGGTTGGGTGTTATTGTAAATACGTTATAACAGCTAACGTGTAGCAGTGTCGGACTGTTTAAAAAAAAAATGTATGTGTTACTAACAAGGTTAATATCTGTCGTTGTATCCTTAGGTAAGACACGTCACCCTCCCTGCTTCCAGTGTGGCTCCACTGGTGTGTGAATGTGCATGAATGTCCCGGTGATGGTCCGAGGGGCCGTAGGCATGAAACTGGCAGCCACGTCTCTGGCAGTCTGCCCCAGGGCAGCTGTGGCTACAACCGTAGCTTACCAAGTATGAATGAGGAGTGAGTGAATAATGGCCACAATGTAAGCGCTTTGAGCGTCTGGAAAAGCGCAGAAAAATCTAATCCATTATTAAGGTTGGGAGTTAGCGTAGCAACAGCTGACGTGTAGCATGTTACGAACACGTTCTACAATTACAGTGAATGCAGTTTATTAAGTCTGACTGACTGACAAAGTTATCTGTGGGCGTATTCAGACTGGAAAAGTCCGTTGGTCCAGACCGAGTCGGATTGATCTGGTCCGGACAGAGTCCTGAACATAGTGTTATATCTGTATTCAAGACTGGGGTCTACCGGAGATTTCAGTTTTGAACTGTAGCCTGTTAGAAAAACCATGTGACTAAAGATCTCAGTCATTGGCCAGGAATTACGAGGGCGGGGCAGAGCAACTACAGGGCAGAAATGATGGAAGTGCTGCGCTTTGCAATCCTTGTTCACTAGTTATAGTCAAGTGAACTAGATAGTTCACTTAACATTTTACATTTGGCCGACCAATTTTGAGCATCTGTATCAAAGTCAGGTTCAACACTTTTGACTTTGGTACGGTGTAGGGTTGCTGCAAGGCGGTTACTGAGGAGACAGCAGCTAAAAAGGTACGCTGATAAGTGTTTATGACATTTAGATTGTTAGGAAAACAGTGAGAAGCGATGTGGATCACGTTCAAAGTTGTTTTAATGAGCTTGAATTCGTCCAACCACATTTTAAAGAGTTGCTGTTGCATCACTGATTCACATTCGTCTCTGTTTACATCCCATAATGCCCGACTACCATGGCTGTTTAGGTTTAGAACAGATTGTTTTCAGGCTAAGGAAAGTCTGAGCGAACCGGAGCGTTGTCCGATTGAAAATCGAACAGAGACCACCTCCAAAGACGGCTCAGAGAGCGGTTCCTGGGTCCGGACCAGGGTCCACTTGGATGTATTTCTTCTGGATTATTGGAAGGAACGAACCCTGGTTAACTTTAAGCAAACCACGTGTGTCAGATGTGAATACACCCTCTCACTCTTGTCTTGTTTATGACATAATTTCAAAAACAGACCATTCCTAAAGCTGTGCCCTGTAGTGCAGAAAACACGGTATTTGTGACAAACTTCATAATTATTCTCCAGGGGTTGAGAACATCATTTCTTTTAAGGAGGAATAAATATATATAATATTCTTTTAAATGACATCGGTAGTGGTCATCGGTACGTCAAGAGCTTCGATCAGAGTACGGTAGCAATCACAGCCAGGTGCCAGTTTAGTTCAGATCCACTGAACTCTTATCAGATGAGAAAGAGCCTATTCTCAGTATGAAGCTTCACCTACAGGACTTGGTGTTGCAGAATGACGGCAGCTGTTGCTGACTGGGGCCCGCAGGGCTGCCCTCCCAAGGCAGGCAGGCCTTCTGGGGGTCGTTCCAGACGCAGTGGATCCCAGGCCCGGCCTGGGCGCAGGTCACGGCGCTGGAGAAGGCGGAGCAGCTGGGTGAGGTGTACATCAGGACGTCATTGAGGAGGAGGCTGTTAAAGCCTCCAAACACGTACATGACTCTAGAAAAAAAAAAGAGAAGAGACAGAAATTAATTAGACATCAAGCTTAAATTCTAACAACTTTAATTCTTGTTTCTATTTTAAATCCAATCCAAAATCTCAAAACTCTTTGGCCATCTGAAAGATATTTTAAGTGAGATGTATCCCCTTTTCAAATAAAGTTCTGCACTGTTGGCTGAAGTGGAGTGAAAAGGTTTACCCGTCAGTTAACACTGCAGAGTGTCCGAAGCGGTTGACGTCGTGGTAGAGGTCCGGTCGAGGCAAAACGGCCCACTCATCACAAGCTGCAAAGAGAAAGGGGTCCACAGGTCAGCCCGTTGACCCGGAAGTGACAAAGCTCAGCTTCCCCCGAGGACCAGTAACAAGTCATCGTCTTGAATCAGGAATGTGTCCTTGGCCAAAAGTCTGAGGGAGCCACACTTTCAGGAGGAAAATGGCACATGTTAAACAAAAAAAAAACACTCTTCAGCTCTGGGGGAAAATTTTCAAATTTACACATGATGTGTGGAGACAGAGCCGCTAAAAGTGCTAAAAATCCCCCTGAGGGTTCAACAGTCTACGTGCATGGAAAGCCATGTCAGCTCATCCTCAGCACATGAAATTCAAAACAACAAGGATCTAGCATACCGTTTTTCAAATTAAAAGCATATTCTGGATCATCTGGAAGGACACTTCAAAGATTAAGGAGCCATTTGTGAACAATGCCGTCAGTCAAAGGCAACATCTGATTTGTGTTGTGGTTCATTAGTTTCAATATTGTGTCTCTAGTTTGAATCGAGATTCAATCAAAACAGCAAATGGAGCCGGTTTTCAGCAGCTTCACACAACCAATCATTTCTGATCAGCTAAAGACCCCCTGTAGTGCTTTTAGTGTATCTAGCATTTTTTTCTGAGGATGGAGGACATATATAAAGAAAAAATAACATTATAACTGCATCTCTGAATATGTTTTTTTTAACCGTGAATCAGAAGCAGACGAAACAAACGCAGTCAGAAAAAGCTCATAGTTGTTCCGTCCAAACTACGATCTGCAGGCCACAAGCTCTCTGCTCTGCTCCACACACAGATCCATGAACGTCTTTGTTTTCCTTGTCTGAGCTGGAATCTGGATCTAATATTTCTCACCATTTTTGTTGTACCGCTACTGTTAGCTTGAGTGGCTGCAAGCTAGCAGAAGAGAGTGTAAACAAAGGGATCCTGGGAAATCAGTGCAAGTTTGTTACCAACAGTCCCACCCACAAGTCAGAGTTTTCTTCTTCCGTTTTTGTCCCTTTCGGGGTCCCGGGGCTGCTGGAGCCTATCCCGCCCACTTGTGGGCAAAGGCAGGGGGTACCCTGGACAGGTCAGGTAGCTCCTCTGTCACAGGGCCGCCCGCAATCACACACCCATACACACTCACATTCACACGTAGGGACAATTTAGAACAGTATTTTTCAACCGGTGTGCCGGAAGAGATGGTCAGCTTAATTTTCACTGACCTAAAAACATTTTCCATCTCCAGCATATCAGCTCTTTGTTCATCCTAACAGGTCACTGAGTAGTTAGGAATATGAAAAATTATAAAAGACTTTTTCTTTGTGTTTATTTGATTCTATTAAAGAGACTTATTAAAGAGAAAAGAATGACAGCAAAGCCATTTAGCTAGAGTTTTAGCAGACACCGCTAGATCTGTTTTTGGAAAAGTCCCGCCCTTTCAACTGTCTCCACCAATCATTCTCGGAGGCTTAATCACACGTCATAAGTCTGACCAATCAGAAGTGGTTAAAGTCCCCACTTCCTTGTTCCAACCCGACTCATAAGTCTCTCAGTTCCAGCAAAAATACCAGCTAAAGCTCATCTTTAGCGGTGTAGCTTTCCGCGGGATCCGGTGTCAGACCGTGGAACCAGAGAACAAAACAATGAAGCTCAGAGACGAGAGTCTGTCTGGCATCGGTGTCAGTTTTTGCACTACATCTCCCATGATGCACTGGGTGACAGGCAGCGTCTCTGCAATGACGCTACTATGTTAACTGTCATAAAGCACAACAAATGCACATATTAGTCTGTTTTATCAGTTTTCAAATCTTGTTTAACATCATGATAAATAGCCAAACATCCCAGTGTTTGGTCCACGTCACGTTTCTAACTGAAACACTTTTCGAATGATATCTATAAACAAGGGAAAATTCAGCTTCACTTTTGAAAAATCTGAAGATTTAAGCTTAAATATCAGCAATAACCAAATAAAAGAAACAGGATTAAAGAAGCTAAGTGGCCAACAGACAAATTCAAACTAAACTGAAACAATTTATTCTCCCAAAAAGAAATAAAACATTTTCAATAAAGTTACATTTATGAATAAGACAAAGGAAAAACAAATAAAACGTCAACATGTTCACTTTTTGTGTAGTTACAATTGAACCTCAACATGCATAAAAGTTTGGTCTTTTTTGTGTAAAATTTATCAAGCTTGTTGTGATCATATAACATTTAAAATAAATAAATCACTCTTTGGAAAGAACATATTATTGTTCTCATTTGGTTTTTGTGAAGTTACATAAAATCGCTTCTTAATAAACTGGAAGGAAAAACAACTACCTGGACCTATTTTCAACTAATGTAGTTGAAAATTATTATTAAAAATGATCACAACTTTTACTACAACACTTTGATTTGGGCTAATAATGGCAAAATCCTTATTAAAAGACCATCTATTTCACAATAGATTGAAAGCTTATTGGAGTGGGTCTCCCGTTTTGATAATGCTGCTGCGCCTTCAGATGTATTTATATGACGCTTTTGTTGAGAGCATTGATGTCCAACAGTCTGGCAGTTGGAGACATCAGTTCATGTTTTTAAATCGTCAACATTGTTGTTTATGAGGACAACAAATGACTGGATGTACATGGGCCTAATGAGGTTTCCTCAGGGGTTTGAAACTCAGAGAGCAGCAGCTCTGTGTGCAGACACTGCCATCTATTGTCGTAACACAGTACTGCAAGTTTTTTGAAGAGCTGGACATCAGAGAGGCTTTTCATTCCAGCCTAATAATCCAATGTCAGGACAGCAGACCGCCCATAACTCCATCCTCTAACGGACTTTAGTTTGTGAAGAGGAAGCAATTAGTTCTTGATGTTGGGCCTATCTTAACTCTAATTTCCAAACAATTACCAGAGGTGATGCTTCACACGAAGCCTGCAGCTGGTTGAACTCTTGCAAACCAAGACATGAAATACCAAGTGAGAACAAGACGAGGCAGATCCAAGTCAACGGGGCAAACAAAGACTAGAAGTACCTTCAGTTTTCAAAGCAGAATGTTAGCGTGTGAGGAAGCCATGAACACAGGGACATGAGAGGAGGAGGGGATCCGGCCTACACTGCTCATCAGTGGCTGTTCTGAGGAGGCAGAAAGCCTGAACTATTGTGAGGTCCTCAGAGGTTCCTCCTCCCCTCCTGGACAATGACGTCTTTGGTTGAAGGAGACCAAGTTCATAAACTTCATTCACCTGCACTCAAAGGGAAAGTGTTCTGCCTGGAGTGCAGCTAGCACAGAGGAACATCAGCAGTCATTTACAATTGATTTTGTGCTTGATCTGCTGCTTATGTGCAGACAGGCTCACAGATGAGGTTTTGAAGCAACCTGTGGGAAAGTCTAACATTTTAGTTTTGAAGTTTCCTGCTTGGCAATCTCAGCAGCAGATGGAGATGATCCCACCGTGGGACGGGCATGTCCCAAGTCCAGCCTGCTTCCTTCCACTCCCTTTCAAGCATTATTTCATTTTATGTCTAATTATTCTAAGTTTGATTAGTTATTGTATGAATGTATAACTGATGATTGTATTGTTTTTGTGTATTATTCCTATTTGATTGCTTGAAATAAACCATTTCAAATCAAATCAAAAAGGCTGCTGGGCTGCATGTTCCTGTCATCAAATCATAAAGGTGCAGCAATCAGTGCTTTCTAAGAACTGTGAGATTGTGATTGGCTTCAGTATCATCATAAGCCGATCTAAACCTGTGGCAACAACCTGCGGCTACTTGACCCTCAGAGACTTACGGAAGGAGCAGATTGTTTTTCTTTCCGTGATGAAAACCAGAGGGGTATTTACTTCTAAACAAGATAACTATTTGTGTTATTTTCCAGTTCAGATTATTTAAATGTAGACGTTAACGTTGGACATTTAACAGTGAATAATGTGTAACATTTCATTTAAACCCAGATTTAATATCGATAGAAGTTTTTCTACAGACTTTTTCTACATATTATTTCCATCCATCCATCCATCCATCTTCTTCCGCTAATCTGGGACCGGGTCGTTGGGGCAGCAGTCTAAGCAAAGATGCCCAAACTTCCTTCTCCTCCGGGGGGACCCCAAGGTGTTACCAGGCCAGCCGACGGACATATTGTAGTCCCCTCAGCGTGTGCTGGGTCATCCCCGGGGTCTCCGCCCAGTGGGACATGCCCCGAACACCTCCCCAGGGAGGCGTCCAGGAGACATCCGGACTAGATGCTCAAATCACCTCAACTGGCTCCTCTGGATATGGAGGAGCAGCGGCTCTACTCCGACCTCTCTCCGGGTGAGCGAGCTTCTACTTCAGCTCTTCGGAGTGATAAACTGAAAAACATGTCTGTTGGAAAACTGAGCTTAGCATTGAATGAACGCATGTCTGTCAAATGACCCATTTGACCCATTTTGAGATCCTTTGGATACTGAAAATAAATTTCAATCACGAAGTTAGAAAATTCAAGCCCAGATCGTTCATCCAGTATTTAAATCTGGCCATAGAAGAAAAAAACAGTCCAAACCAAAGGGCATTTATTTCTGTTCTCAAACTGAGATTCCCACATACATATGCAAGTGACATCGAGCCTTCACACCGGTGAACATCTTCCACCTTGCTTGTGGATGCACCTATTTAAGCAGGGTGATTAGACAAACAGCCTCTGTAGGCTTGTGTGGATCCAAGTTTGGGCTTTGTGCAAGCTGGAGCCCAACAGTGGGTCGATCTAAGAGCAGCTGTACATTTAAGAAGAAGGTGGCAACTCTGTATTTCAGCGTCCTGAAAGACACATGTAACAAAAGCCAAAAACGAAGGACAAAAAGGAAGTTTTAGTGGAGATTTGGATTGGAAAACGTCTTAGTGCAGACGTCAGGTCAGCTCTTCAAGAACGACACAAGTGTTTTAAACAGGAGCCAAAAAGAAGCCTTCCTGTGTGAAAACAGGAACAGTTTCTCCTAGGCCTGCACAATATACCGCAAATTATATCATTATCGCAATATTAATCTCTAATATCGCATATCGCGAGCTTTCCTCATATCGTGAAGCCCTAGTTTCTCCAAACTATAAACCCTTTTTTCACATCCCACCATGTGAACAGGAACAACACCGTTAACTGTGGTATTCTGTGAATGAATGATTCACTCAGCCATGTGATCATGGAAACTGTTCCACTGACTGACAATTCAAAATAAAGGTCCAGCTGAGGACAGAACTGCTCATGCTTAAAAATGATAAGAGTATTTTTTTTTTAATTCTAATTAAACCTGAAAATCTGCTCAGTTAAACCGTTGAGTTGTTTTAAAACAAAGCGTTTCAACACAAGCGGCATTAAAGACCCACTCAAAGGAAATAGTGTTTTGGGTGTTTTTAACGCGCTCTTGTGGCATTTTTCTCATAAAAGAGGACACGTATAAGAAATATCAAATTAAAACTGATTAAAGCTGCTTTATGGGGATCTCTTTCTTCAAATCCCCTCGGATCAGGAGCAGATGAAAACTACTGAAACAGGAAGGCCAAAGTCTAACTTTCTTCACTCCAATTCCAAATCCTCCCCTGGCAGACAAATGGATCCGTGTGCGATTTCATTTCCCCGTCTGAGCTGGAATCTGTGCAGCTGGATACCTGAGACATTTGCTCGCCATCTTTTTGTTACGCTAATGATAGCTTGGGTTTGTGAGGGAATAGTCTCTGGTGGGAGAGCATGTAAACAAAGGCATGCTGGGAAATTAGCACGGCTAACTTCCGCGCCAAGGGTCCCGCCCACAACCCAAAAGCGAGTTTCTAATGACCTACTGCTGATGTGCAGAAACGATGTCTTAAAACAGGGGTGCTGGTTACGCCGATCGCAATTGGTCAGGCTTTTTGATTTTAGCTAGAAACTGTGAAATCATCACCAAAAGACCACTGGAAAGGATCTTACCATAGAAAAAAAACGTAGTTGAAGTAGGACTTTACACTTCATCCCAGTTTTATGTAGTGTTTCAATGTTTTCATGGTTCAGGGTCACATAGAGGACAGGAGCCATTAACATCAGGCTTTAAAACAGCGGCCTTCTGTGCAGCCCTCCTCTGAAAACAGCTATTACTCCAGAAAATGACAGCGTGTGAACAGAAACCTGCAGATGTGTCATCACCATGAGCTTTCAGTCAAATGCTGGTCCATCCGGCACATGGATGCACCAAAAAAAAAAAAACCCAGGTGTTATGGTGGGTCTTTAACCTGTCTATTAGAGTGAAAAGCTTGTCCTGTAAATGGTGTGCATTCGTAGTGTGCAAAACAGATAAAGACCATTTCTAGAAGTTTTGACCCAGTTATGGTTGCTCTGTCATTGATCTGCAGACACTTCTTTAACACCGGAGACCAAACCGCTCTCACACTTTGACGTACCGTAAATCTTTGACCTTTCACGCGGTCAACATAATTCAGTTGATTCCAATACGGAGAAAAGCAGCTTCACCTGTTGGCTTTGTGGTGATATGAAACAAAGTGAAGTGTTGCATAACCTAAAAAAGCCGCTTTTCTCCACTACACGATCAGCTGATTTGTTAGCAGTTCAATGCTGTAAAGTGTCACATTTCAGTCCAACGCTGCTTTTCTTAGCGACAGAAACTACTGGTATCACATTAATTGTGTAAACGGTTGAAGAGTTATGGTAGTCGGAAGAATGTCAACACTGGAGACAAGGGTCTGGTGTTAAAGGGTCATGGATCAGTTTCATTTGACTCCGCCTCCACACCTGCGGGTAGAGGGTTATAGTGTAGGGCTGGGGTCCCCAAATCCAGGTCCTCGAGGTCCTACATGTTTTCCACCCATCTTGCCATTGAAGCTTCTTATTGGCTAAGCACACCTGATCAAGGGAATCAGCAGCAAATAAGGCAGGGTTTCTGGAAAACCAGCAGGACACCAGCCCTCGAGGCCTGGATTTGGGGACCCTTGGCGTAGGGTGTCAACTTCCTTTGTAAATGCTTTTCTTGTGTTTCAGATGTCAAAGAAACCACCTTTCCAGTTAAGAAAAATGTAAACACACACATAAAGCTCTACAACTTAAAAAAACTTCATTCAGCTAATGATGCAAAATGATCAAATTATCATTGTGAGGCAGAATTCACGAAGGCTTTGATTGTTCACCTAATAGTAGGAACGTGAGCTGGGTTTAGACTGTCGTGAGACAGGTTAGTTTGAGAAACAAAGCTGATTCGTCTACAAATGTTGTGCGTTTGTCGGTAAAAACACAGCAGACAACAGGAGTGTCTGTGTTACAGACCTAAACTGTAGGCCAGGAAGTCCGATGAGAAGCACTTGGCGCCGTGGCTCATGGATGTGTCGTTATGCGTGTTTCCTCCAAACACCAGCATGGTCCCGCTAACGATCACTGCCGTGTGAAGATAGCGGAAGAAGCCGCTGTCTCTCAGGATGGTCCTGCAACAGACACAAGCCATGACGCAAGGTTAGAAGATAGAGAAACAAAGAAAGAATAAACAGCAGCTTCTTTTTGTAAAACCTCCGCTTCGCGTCGGACACTTGTTTTTGTGAAGTTTGTTCATTTCTGATAATGGACACTTCATCATTCAGTATCCCAAACATAACAGACAATCCTCCAAAGTTCTTTGACCTCCAAATCACGACATACCTGCTGCACGTCTGCGCTAGAACAGGCTCTCACCATTTCTTTTTGTCCACATCGAGCTTGTACAAGTCTCCTGCCAGACCGTACTTAGTGGCACTGAAGGCCTTGTAGCCTCCATGGATGTAGATGGCTCTGGTGCTGGGGTCAAACACGCTGCTGTGGCCATAACCGCCTTGGACCAGAGCGCCCTCTGTGGTCACAAGGCTCCACGAGTTCCTGTCTGAAGGGTCAACATTCAGATCTTTACTGAGAAACCCAAAGCAGCATGCATTCATGCCTCTGGTGGGACGTTTCATTTACTCACTGATGTCGTACTCCTGCACATGGCTGATGTAACCGTACACAGGACAGTGTCCGAACAGAACCAGCATGACGTGACTGCCCCCTTCCTGGGCGGGGGGCACGATATGGGCAGAGTGTCCAACCACAGCGTACTGCTCTTTGGCTTGAGGATTAAGCAGGACCCAGGTTTGGTTCTGGACGTGAAAGACCCAGAGCTGGCTGGACACATTCCCTGTGGAGTCAATCTTTCCTCCATACATGTAGATTTTTCCCTGGAAAAAAGAAAACAAAAAGAAGAAAAAAGAAAATATGAGAAGGATATAAATGTTCCTGAAATGATTCAATTAAGATTTGCAAAGTTTTCACCCGATTTAAACTAGTAAAATTTGATTCAATATCAACCCATTTGTCAAATTTTATCGTAAAAAGGTTTTCTCATTTTTACATGAAATTGTGTTTTTTCCTATTAAAAAAAAATCAAAATTTTTTTGTCTGAAAGGATAGAAAGGACTGGTTCAGACCTTTGTCCTTTACCTGGCTAATCTAATTTAGAAAAAGTAGGATTTCCCAGACAGTGGTGTGCATCTTTGTCCTGACATTCCAAAGCCTGTTTCACAATTACCAGAGAACCTTCTAATGCTTCTAACCTTCTCGTGAAAGTCTGCACCTTCAGGGGATCTCCAACCTCTGGACATTTATGGCAGTCTTTCCAGAGGAAAATAGCACCCAGGGATCAGCGGACAAACATCCTTTGATAAATCCTCTTAGCATTTCCAGGGTCGTTTTTTCTAAGCCTGTCATGGGTTAACGTGTATCTATACAGCTTCATAAACAGGAAAAGTGTCACCTTTTCTGGTTTTTAAACCTTACTTTTTTGTAATTGTTGTTAATGCAGCAGGGATGAGAAACAGGAAACAAAACAACATTTACCAATAAATTCTGTGATAACATTATAATAGAGGCTTTGTGGCCTCCATGATGCATCTCCACCTGCTTCTATCCTTAAGTACTGAGGGATTTGAGGAAGTATTCTGTCCTTAGTCACAGCTGAGGACCATCAGCTATGATGGAAAAAGGGCTGCCGATTGTTCTGTCCTACAGTTGTCCTGGACCGGAGAGACCAGACTATTTTTGGAAGGCTTTTTTCTCGCTCCGCATTTGAGCCAAAACTTTCACAAACTCAAAAATCACAAAGATTTTCGTATACCATATTTTTACGACTACAAGGCGCACTTAAAAGACTGAAATTTTCTCTAGACTGTAGGGGGCGCCTTATGAGGGGGTGCACCTGATGTTGAGGGGCGCAGAAGAAGGAGGTGAGCAACTCAAGGAAAGCATAACATGTGTATAACATGAGTCTTACTTCTCTTCACAGCTCCCTAACTCATGGTGTGTGGGAGTGTTTGTGTGTGTGTGCGTAAGCCTGTGTTTTCGCCAGCACATATAGGAAGGAGAAAAGCAGACACATGGCACAAGTCTGTGTGTGTGTTTATGTTTGTCCTGAAGGCAGCAGTGTCTTCACTAAGCGCGTGTGTAGACAGGTGGAAAGGAAACGCGACCCTCTGCATAAGCCATTGTGTGTGTGTTTGTTTGTGCTGAAGGCAGTGCTGTCTTTGCTAAGTGAGTGTCTAGGATAAGGACGAAGGGAGACGCACGCGCAAGTGAGTGTCTGACCATTCAGCTTGTGTAACTCAGTTAGGGAGAACAGTAATAAAGAAAAGGTTTCCTCTAAAGGAACAGACTGGGTCTCTTATTAACCCACTCTGGAGGCTCTGAGGGTCGAAAAGAGCGGTAACGTGCCAGCGCCTTAACACCCGCCCAATGACCATGAAAATACGGTACATAGTACCCATTTAAAATACATTTTGGGGGAAAGTAGACAAAACCCCCCACCCCACAAAAAAAAAGAAGATGACATCACAGCTACAAAAACCGTGAAAAATGAATAGGCTCAAATCTCATAAAGGGTTCAAAAAAGTATTTCAAAATCCAGTAATGACACCAAAACACACATGTCGGGGATATCCGAAGGATATTTTAAAATTATTATGAGATGTTCACAGACATTTTGTAGCAAAGTGTGAAATTTGAAGATTTTCGCACAAATGGAAAATGAAAACTTTCGTTCAAAGGATCTTCACAGAATTTCACACAAACGCCACCAGGCTAAGGCCACAACCGCAACTGCAACTTTTGCTGAGCTCTAACCATGGAATTTTCCATTTGAAAAAAAAGAACTACCTTTAGTACTGTCCACAAAATCAAACTCCTCCAAGGGATATTGACCTATTGCCTCCTAACTCCTTGAGCCTCCCTGATAAGCAACTTGGGAAAAATGCTGGGTTTAAAGTTTGTGGATTTTGAACGGAGTGGCAAGCTCGCAAAAGTGGTGTTTCGCTGTTGCTCGCCTATTTTGTCCTGCAATATTGGGATAATGCCATACATGAATCATTGGCTCAAGCTGAGCGAAACAATATGAAAGGATATGGACAAACTAGGAATAACTAGAAAAACCCACAATTTTACTTTTGCCGGTACTTCTAAAAATTACATAGACCCGTTCATTACTCCAAGGCAGCCCAAAAATAAAATGGTTGCTATGGAGATAAAGCCAACTGAAAAAAAAACTTTAAATGAATTTGTCACATGGTAACGTAACATAACATAACCGAAATATGTTTGTGACCATTCTCTTTTTACTTTTAATAACAATGAATTACTATGAACACAGAGAAAGATGTTAAGGAAGAGTTTGTGACCCACTGCAGTCACATTTCAACAGCAGCCTTTATTTATGTGATGAGTCCATTTCATCACACATACCTGCCAGCACAAAGTCAACAAGGCAGCTTGATAATAATACCGAAGGGAGTGCATGGCACGGAAACAGCACCGCTGTGCCATTGTCCAAGCCCCTGCAGCAAGACAGGGTCAAAGGAATGCCTTGAATTCTTATCAGACACAGCAGGGCTTTAGAAGGGCGACTACATCTTTCTAGATCTGCTCATCTTTGTTCCATCAGCAGCTTTTCAGACCTCACAAATCCATGTTACACTCAAAAGTTGTAGGAACAAGCAGCTGAGGGTACGAACAAGAGCAGAGATAGCTTCATTCCCGGCCACATTTACGCAGCTGGAGGACTCTGCATTTTGCTCATACCTCGTGCAACGCCAGCGAGTGGCCATATCGGGGCGTAACAGTGTTGACAGAGGGGTCGAGGGTCAGCCACGTCCTGCTGCTGAGGTTATACCTACAAGGAGAGAACAAGTTTAGTCCACATGTCAGAGAAGCTCCCAATAAAGATCCACGCTGACCTACAAAAGCCTCGTTTCCGCTGACCACTCCGGTATTTTAAGTATTTCCATTATAAGATGGGGGGGCCGTGGTGCAGTGGTAGGGCGGTCGACCCATGATCGTAATATTGCAGGTTTGATTCCCGCCTTGCACGCCCATGTGTTGAAGTGTCCTTGGGCAAGACATTGAACCCCACCTTGCCTCTGGTGGGAGGTTGGCGCCAGTGTTCGGCAGCGGAGCCGCCACCAGTGTGTGAATGTGTGTGTGCATGGGTGAATGGGACTGTGACTGTAAAGCGCTTTGGGCCTTCATAAGAAGGTAGAAAGTGCTATATAAGTATACGCCATTTACCATATACGCCATAAGATGGACCCATTAAGCCGAATCGTACCATTTCTGGGCCCCCGTTGGCTGTAGGTCTATAGAAATATGGAACAAACCAGTTAGGGTGGAGCTAATGTTGGATCCCGTTGACTGGCTGAAGGTCATTATGACAAAAAAAAAGAGAGCTCCAAAAAAGCGGCTGTGTTTCTCTTCACCACCTGCAGTCTTGTCTCAAGCAACATCAAATGTGTTGTATCTACAAAGTACCAAAACATGAGCTGCTGGATGACCACCATTGTTGTTGTTAGCTTCACCTCGGATGCGCCGTGAAGGTCCAACTTTAAGTACAAATCCTCACCTGAATTGCTTGGACCATTCCAAACTGGACCGGACCGTACCGTACTATACTGCAAAGTGGAAGCAAGGCTGAAGTCCTCCTGAAAGGAATTTTAAACTGAACAATGGAACTGCTACAGCTGACTCTCTAAGAAACATATTTCCATGGGTTTTGCACCTCAGGGTGGTCCATGTTTACCCTGAGAATGACCAAACCCTGTAATGCCCCAAAAACAATCTTCTCTAATCCCCAGAAATGAAAAGGAAGAAGGTAAGGAGACTCCTCTTCTCCTGTAACCCTCTCGTTCTTCACCATTTTCTCAATTCTGGGATTTCTCCCTGAAAGCTAGTACCTCTCATCATTCTTAGCAACATGGCTGGTTGTTAAAACTCTTTTTCCATTCAGACTCAGTACAGTCGCATAGCAACAGGAGGACGTTCCTCACAAATCAGACCGAGGATGCTCACAGCAGAGCAGACTTACGCTTTGACCATTTGATAGTCGGAGGCGTTGAAGACGTAGCCTCCAATAACCCACATGAGGCCCTGCTCCACCACGGCCTTGTGGGAAGCCCTGGCCAGGCCGCCTTCAGGGTAGTCCTCCCGGTTCCAGAAGGAGGAATTGGCAGGAAGAGGAATGGAGCATTCAGGACCTGAGAGGAGGAAAAAGATGGAGGTGAGGCTACAGAGAAGATCAAATAAAGATTTACAATAACATATTGCCCTAAAGGTAGAGATAAAAAAAGATCATCTGCACTGGTATCGGTTTGGTGTTTCTGCTGACATTCGTGACCAACGAAAGGGGTAGAAAAGTGCCTGTTACTTTTTTTAATAAATTGGAGTTAAATTGGGAAAATCTGGCTGTGGGTGCCATCACTTGACGTTTAAAAGTGGAACAGAGAGCGCTTCCTCCACTTATGTAAGAAAACAATAAGGGCAGCAGAAACCGGAAACAGCCCTGTATGGGGGGAAAAGATTCCCACAAGACTTTTTCAAAACGACTTGCAGGACAGGAATAGCATGATTATCCCCTTCCTGTCAGCCTTCTGAAGTGTGCAGCTTGTGGTGGGGTATTTGAGGGCAGTTCACAGATCCTTTTAATCTAAAGACGGTCTTGGCTGTACAGTGAAAGACAACATGTCTGACTTGTTAAGTACTTAAATAACAAATACCACAGACTGGCTCCGGAAACGATTTTAGACGTCAGAAAACCAGATTTATTTGCACCTAAAGAATATCAGACAGGTTCAAGGCGGGGTGGATTGACTGAAGCGATTTCTGTTTGCTGCAATCTGACAATTAACTTAGGAAACGACTAGCAGCAAAAATGTTCGCAGAGGGTGCCATTCCCCTGAACACACCATGAAAAGGTCATTTAGGCCAGGAAAAATGCCTGCTCCTCAACTTCAACTGTGTAATTGGTCATAAGCAAACAGAGCCGTGGATGTAACAGCAGTTTAATGAGGCAGTGGCTCCTGCTGGTGCAGAGCAGCACAGTGAAGCCACTAAAGAGGCAACTAAAGGGCTGTGAAGTCTGACACAGCTCACTAAAGCTGATCTTGCTAAAAACATTTCGCTGTTACAGACAGATGCTGAGGATTAGAGTCTGAGGATTGGAGATAAAAATGCCTTATTGAGTCACCAGACACACAGGGCAAATCTGGACCCATTTGAGAATCAGCAATCAGCAAAAGTACACCATTCAGCAGCAACACAAGCATAACATCACAGGAGGAGAGCCTATGAAACACATCACAGCAGAAAAACAGGCATTTATCTACTTCTCTAATATCAGGTTCTATTGTTAAGTAATGTTTCATTAAAATCATTGCTAAACAAAATAAATGACTGTAGCCAGTCATAGACCTGATTGAAAACACTGGACTGACGGACTGGGCAGAACTTCAAGTTAAATCTGACGGACGGACGGACAGACCTGTCTGTAAAACCCTGGTGACACCGGAGAGGCTCTTAAACATCAAGTCATCCTTCAGACTGAAAAGGTCTGTTGGTCGGGACCCAGTCCTGAACCTTGTGTTTGGTCTCTCGTCCAGCCTGCCTACTGGGCTATGACAAAGCAACAAGAGAAAGAATAAAGCGAAGTCTTAGGTTTGCAATCCTTGTTGTGTTAGTTCACCAACTGAAACTTTTATATTACGGTCACCAATTTGAACGCCTGAATCAACATCAGGCACAACACTTTTACTTTAGTACGGTGGAGGCGCGGTTGCGCGGCGTAAGTATCATGAGAAGATGAAGTTAGGGCTGCCAAGTGTTTACCACTATAGATTGTCTGGAAGACGATGTGTCACATTAAAAATTGTTATAATGAGCCTGAATTCATCCGATCACATTTCAATGAGTTGCTGTGTCTCATCAAGTTACGTTGAGGGCATTATTTTAAGAGAATTCTGTAAAGGAACTACAACGGAAGCTTGAAGTAGGGGTGTCCATACTTTTTGGCATGTGAGTTACTTTTGAGATAGATAAATGGATGGATCAGGGCTCAGATCATACTCAATTGCTCGCATTTTGGCGACTGTTCTTGAGAGTGTGCGACTGGACTTGACATCCAGTCGCATATGTGCATCAGTAATTTGCCCCCCCACCCCACGATTTTTATACATTAAATGTGGAAGGCACGTCAATGATCAATGAAATAATTGAGACGATCGACGACAAAGAGACACACACTCATGACATACTCATGAACGCGAGCACACACTCGCAGGCGTGAGGGCGGCCTAGAGATACTGCGTGCGCCAGAAACATCTGTGAGAAGGAAACGTAGACAAATATCATCACAACCTGATATGTACGTCTGAGCTATGAGTAAGTGAACTATTGATTCGTTCTTCTAGTGTACCAGTGCCAGAGTGTACAGCAGGGCCCCAAACCGAGGCCCCTAAGATGATATTTTGCGGCCCCTGTTTTAATATGAAAGTTTAATGTTACTGCAGCCCGCCAGTTTTAATGAATGACACTTTTTCATCGTCGTGCACGGAGATGACCAACCAATCACAGTGGGGTAAATGACTGGGGGCGGACAATGACAGGCTTGAAAGCAGGACACCTGACAGCCCCTCCCTCCCCAGACCACATTATGAGTTCCCTTTACTTTCCTTTAGAACCTATCTATTGGCTTGCATTCTTTCTAAATACATGCAGTCCGTGCTGAACTTTTCTCTGGGTCTCGCAGAACCGGAGGAAGGTTAAGTTTTGGTTACGGTTACGGCGGCAAGATCAAATATTTATGCACTGCTGTAACGCAGTACACTCATTTCGCCGAGTCGGGTCAACTGAGGAGAATAATGTCCCCATGGACGTATGCGACAGCTAACGGGTTGAACTTTAAACACGCAAGGGCAAAAACAACATTAGTTTTTAGACACTGAAAAATACGCGGGGAAAATGTAACGATAGACGGTTTAAGATGAACCGCACTCCGCCTGGATCGCTGGGGGAGGACCGGGGCCAGATGAAGGTCAATCTGCTGCAAGACTGAATCTTATTAACAGGAAAATGGAGTTGTCCTTAACATTAAATTTAGTTTCTTAATATTCCTCTCTTAGTGTGATCTGTGTTATTATGTACTTATTTTATGATTATTTTAATGTTTTGTAATGCATGTGGCCTTTTTAATGAATTATTATTTTAAATTATTATTTTAATTGAATCACCAATCATAAAACCATCAGGACACATGTCCCATAATGCATTGTTTTGTAGTCTGTTGGGCAGTCAGTCAGTCTCAGTTTCCAGCTGTGTCCCGGTAGGTTTCCCCCTTGCTCCCACCCTTTCTCACGATATTTTTGTGATGATTGACAGGTGATGTTGGAGCAAAAACAAAAAAATATGTCTCACACTATGATCTGTGCAGCTGGAGTTCACCTGTGATCTCAACACGCTTATTGTGCATCTTGGCTGCACCTACAGGCCAAAGATAAATTTCCATCCGTTTTCTTTTAATATTTGTAATTGTCATGACAGCAATGCTGCTGTCAGTTTTACTCTGTTGTTGCATTTTCAAGGAAGAATAAAATGTGACACTGAATTAGAAACAGCACATTGTAATTTCTGCATCTATTATTAAAGTATTTACTAATAGTAATACACCGGAAATTAGTAGATTTGGTTAGCATAAGTTGATTTCATTTATGCTCTTAAATTTTCTGGTTGCCCCTAAAATTTTTCAAAGAAATGGGCTAAGTGCCCTAGTGAAAAGTTAGTCTGAGCCCTGTGATGGATGGATGGATGGATGGATAGATGGATGATGGATAGGATGGATAGATGGATATTTGGATAGATGGATAGATAGATAGATAGATAGATAGATATAGATAGATAGATAGATAGATAGATAGATAGGATAGATAGATAGATAGATAGATAGATAGATAGATAGACAGACAGACAGACAGACAGACAGACAGACAGATAGAGTTTTTTGGGACTAAAATACTGTTTAATAAACATAGTATTATAAACTATTAGTACACCATCATGCAGACCACAGACCCCTTACAGAAAAGAAATTCCCACAAACTGGATGATTGTAACGGCAAACAACACAATAGTGAGGATTTGAGATGTCAAACATTTTATGATTTTTCGTAAAATTATATTTTTAATTCTAGTTTACTAAAGTCTGGCCAGTGAGTCCCTTTTCTGAAAAAACAATGAGGCCTCTTGTGTAATCTGAATATGAGGCTTTTGCTAATATCATCCCCATTTTTGCCTGTTGAGGGCAATCCAACTTCAGGCTGGCTCTCAACATTGCTGGAGGAGAGTCTGGTGTTCCTGAAGCCTAAAATCAAAGTGAGGCTCCCAATGTCCGTCATCTTGCCATTCCGCTCTCGCAAACACAGGCCTGGCCCTGGCAGTGGCCTCTGTCCGGGTAGCCACAGCTGTCCTGGCAGTACGGAACATCGCAGGCGTCCCCCTTCCAGTTGGCTTCGCACTCGCAGTAAACTGAAGCCGTCGAGTTCCCAAGGCGACACTCTCCACGCCCTGAACAGTTGTTGGGACAAGCATTGACCTTTCACTAAAGAAAGAAGATGCCACATAGAAGCAGAGTTTGAAGTTCTTCTTCCACATGCTTCTGTCACCAGATGTGCAGCAAAGCCACACAAAAGCAGAACTGCAATAAAAACACTGGATTGATCCAGCACAGGTTCCTTTTTGAGATGTAACCTCTTCCTAAATTTCCACCTGATAAGTAAAACATTTTATTTTAGTATCTTCCAAACAGTGTGACAATGTTTATAACATGAGCACAACCTCCTGCTGTCTGACTTCATGACATTGAAGCTCAATCTGAAAAACAGACTATATCTGAAGAACATAAAAAAACAGTAGCCAAAGTGGTAAATATGCAGAGACTCAGATGCAGTTCTTTGGGTTTAGCTCTCAGTGGGACAATCTGGATGCTTAAAGCATTAAAAGAATCATCATTTCATTACACTGCAAATGAGTTTCAAGAGTTTGGGGCAAAAATGAGGCTGTTGATAGGTGTGACGATAATCAAGATCAACCATCACCGTGACTTTTTTCTTTTTTTGAAGGTTTTATTTTTGAAAGTTCTGCAATGTAGCGGATGGAACTTTAAGAAACACACAAACATGTTCATCTTTCTTGATAATTTACTTTTTTTCTGCTAGTCCTGTGTGTTCAGACTTCAAGGGTTTTGGGAAACTCTTATTACTGTTCTCCTTTCACTCCCTGAGCCGAGCTCACCTCTACGCCAGACATGCTCGCCGCCGTCAAGACTAATTAATGACTCACCACGCCGCCGTCAGCATCAAGACGCGCGCACGCACGCACGCACGCACAAACATCCTCATTCTACAACAGAAGTTTCCCTCTCGCGAGGAAATACGACAAATTTACTGCGTTCTAATTATTCATTTCCATTGTATTCATTTCCATTACAAGCTGTGTGCGTTCTTGAGTGCGCGACACGGCCGCCCGCCTCAGGATTTTGTGTTTATATGAGTTTATTTGTATGGTTAGTTCATTAGTTAGATAGGTAGTAGTTAGTTGTTACTGTTATTTGTTAATAAATACTGCGTTGTAATTGTATTCATTTGCGACGCAGCAGCCGAGGCATTTTGTTTTTTTTTGGGGGGGGGGGGGGCGGTCAACATAACATAACATACCCGACATGTTTCAAAGGACATCTTCCTTCTTTTACACGAAGACAGAAGATGTCCTTTGAAACATGTCAAACGTAACCCGTGTCTGATAGCAAAAGAACCAAGAAGTCAGTTAACTACAGACACTATGAACTTTATCGCACTAACTGTAGTTTATTGTCTTAACCAGATAATAGTTGGGCAGGAAAGGAGGGGGGGTGGGGTGGTCAGCAGCGTGGTTTGCTTCAATAAAACAAAACCAAAAACAGGCACTGAGCAGCAATTCAGACACAGCATGACATCATTTAAACCTTACCAACATGTTCTGTGTTTCCTCGTGAACATTAAATATGAAGAAAGTGTCCCAGAAGACAGAAGGTGAAGCTCGGTTGTGAGTATTATTACGCAGAGCTGATAAAAAAGCCTCATCTGCTTCATGTTGAAGTGAAAAGGTCACAGATTAGAGGGTAGGAATTCATTCTGGAGTTCACACAGAGTTCTCACAGGTTCAGCTGGGAACTAAAAATGGAAACCACATGAAACCACAGCGATGACATGTTCATTTCTCTTTTTCTCTTTTTTTCCACACAGAGACCGACGTCTTCCTTTCAGTTTACATTGGAGCCTGATGGTTTGAAGTCTAGGGGGGGGGGCATGGTCGCTATACTCTCATTTGACCGTTTCTCAATTAGTTCCATCAGGTTTCCATGGCAACAAAAAGACAAAACAAAGCCCTCAGCTGACTGAGTTTGAATTCTCCTTTACTCATTTTTCTATTCATAATTATCTAATTAATCCGCCTTCAGTAGGATATTCACATTTGTGGAGATGTTTTCTTAGATTGTCAAAACGAGGTTTGATGTTTCAGATTTTTAAATTCCTACTCCCATTATCGTCTTATCTATTGTGAAAGTGTTCTCAGTGGTCTTTTAATTAGGATTAGGACTGCACAATAAATCGCAAATTTATCAATATCGCAATATCAAGCTGTCTAATACGCATATCGCAAAAGTCGTCAAAAATTGCAATAAATCTTATGGCACCTTGAAGTATTGAATGAATCTAATAAATCACTTTTTGCATTTGCCAATCGGATGGAGCCCTTTTAAGTTAGATGCTCGCCTCCTATGTAGACGAGGTTCATTTGGAGTATAATTCAAGTTATGTTGACTCTTATGTAACGCGATTATCACTGGTTGTGGGTCTTTAAGTAAATGTTTGTTAGGGATAAAGAATTTTCTGTGTTAAAAGATGTGAGGCTCAGTTCAGATGCAATCGTCTCTCCTGCAGTTCATCTCCTTTTTTCATTGCAAAGGGACTTTTGTATTCATTTGATTAATTATCAACAACAGACATAAATATATTAGATTACGGCAAGAATGCTCATTTGTAGATAAAAAATAAAATAAAAATGTTACAGAAAAGACATTCTACTCTGCACTGATCTGATGAGGGCAGCCAATGCAGCACAACCAGGTGTGAATCTAAACCACAGCAGGTGACAGTACAGTATGGATTCTCCATGTGTCAACAAGGATGTGTGCTGAACTTCTTCTGCACTGCTCTCACCTGTAGGAAATGTTGAAGCCGGTCAGGTTGTAGGCAGCATCGCTGAAGAAGTGCAGCAGAGCGAAGCCCGACTGGGACACCACCTCAGGAACCGTCTCATTGCCGTATCGTTCAGGAACAATCAGACCACTGCAACCATGAAAGACGCAGCATGACAGGAGAGTTATTCGGACTCTAATGCACGCACTGTCACACCCAACAGTACAGAAATGAGCTTGTTCATGTGAAAACTTCCAATCACTTTCACTTTTTTCTATTGCAAGTTACTTTGTAAAGCTTGTAATATTATCCTAAAAATCTTCTAAAAAGATTTAAGTAAAAAAAAAAATACAAAACTATCCTGCTATTTCTTGTAGTTGTTTGGATGAGAATGTCATGGTTGGATTAACATGTGGTCCGGTCCATGTTATCCAAAAGGCCACTAAAAAATTACCCACAGGTCTTGTGTTTTTGTGTCAAACTTAGATAGTTTTTGAAGAAATATCGGCCCAACGGAAGCCTTAGTCACATGCACCCGCAGAGGGTTGGACCATAATGGGAGCTGCAGGTTTTTGGGTCGTCTGGGCGGCTGTAGAGAGGGGCAGCCGTATCTGAGAAAGAGCGCCGGTGTGTCTTGTAGGTTCTTTGAGGCTCGTGTGGCCACCTCTAGGGACGTCAGCAGAAACTACACTCCAAGTCCAATTTCCTCATTTCTAACAAGCAAGGAGTGCACACTTATCTCTTAAAAAGCACTAACAGGCTCCTGGCGCGGTGTGCAGGATTTGGTAGGGTCAAAAAAATGTAATAATGCATACTATACTACGCCCGTGTCTCACCCTTACGTGTTGCATAATTATTCTCTACGTCTTGTTTGAAAACAAGCCTTACCCAGTCTCCCTCTTGTTTGTTATGGCTGTTATTTGAGTCGGTCATCACAGGTTAACCGAGTCGTCTACAACCTTAATATTTCGAGCGGGCCACCTCATGCCTTGTATATGTTTTTCCCATTTTTTACAGCCCGTATCTACCCATAAGGGCGGATGGGACTGAGGTTTAAGGTCAGTGAATGTGACATCAGGGAGAGCTTTGAACGCATGAAGATGTCGAAATGAGTGGAACCAGATGATTCCACTAAAGGAACATGTCTGGAGCTCAGCTCATGATAAAGACAAGAATCAGACGTTGTAAGCCATTTGAGAAAACAAAACCGCTTACAAGGTGTTACCAAAAAGGGAGAGCAAGGTCATCAAATTTCTTAGGACATTTTTGTCAGATGCTACATTGGTTCATTTTCTCAACACATATTTGACAGACGACAGCGCTTATTTGCTGGACCAAAGAGCAACTGAAGTTTCTAAAAGACTGCTTTGAAACACTCGAAGCTTTGACGTTTCCCGATCAAGAAAATGACTGTTGGAAAATGGTGAAATAAAAGGATTCACTGAACCACTGATGTTTTCACTTTAATGTGGTTTCCCTCATTGCAATAATCAAAAAGTATTCCTTAACTTCATGTGTCTTTGGTGATTTTTTTACTCTGCTACAATATAAATGATAGGAAGGCACCAAAATGATGACTTATGCCAATCTATCTATTCACATTGAGTAAATGCAAAAATATTAGTTCCAATGTTCTAAGTGAAGTCAGTATTTTCTTTTTTCAGTGTTGGACATAAAAAGAGAGAATAAACATTCTCACAAAACCTGGAGAAAATCCAACTTGAAAAATGACGCGCTCTAGGCAAACAAATTCTAAAAAATAAGAGACACTTCAAAATATCTAGACTATTATCTTATTTTAATATTTTCGCCAGAAATGCAAAACAATGTTGAATAGAAACAAACAGATGACTGGGAAATGAGGTGTTGCACCAATCTGCAGCAGACCTACCTGAAAGCAGCAAGCAGAGGGGCATAAATGGAGTCCCCGTCGTACACATAGAGGTGGTCCCAGCTGCATTCAGTGGCAAAGTGGTTAAACCGCAATCGCAGAATGGTGTTGGGTCTGAAAAACACACATCAGAGCTCAGAAACACACCCATAACTAAACAAAGAAAGACTTAGGCTTGGTCAGAATTCCCGACCTAATCCCCAACTACCAAAAAACTATATGGTGCGGGTCCATCTAGTACCCTGGATTTTAAAAGCAATTCGGACACTATGCTCACTATACTATTTTAAAATGGCAAATATGACATCACCGATTTCATGAAGTGACAATGTCAGCCATATGGGCGTGTTTATGAGCCCACTGTGTTCCGATGATGAAAACCGTGGATGGTTTTCTAAACAAATACATTTAAATAACATTTTTTTCACAGAAATTGTTCAAACGCAATGCATTGTGGTCTATAGTTGCCAATCTGGTGAGCATCGATGCACACTGTTTTTTTTTTTTTTTTAAAAGACTTTTGGGAAATTTTTAGGGCTCTGGATTTTGGAACTGTAGATTCGGACAGCACTACAAAATGATGAATGCACCAAGTAGTGAGTAGTGAAGGAATTTGAATACAACCTTACAACTTTTTCCAAATATTCCTGTTTCGCAAAAGTGTTCTCAACCACAGGAAAATGTCTTCACCGTTTCTCATAAATACATTCATATATATATTACAGGACTAGTGTCCCAATTCAACCCAAGGAAAAAGTTATAAACCATGAAACCGATCTTATTGCTTCCTTCAGAGCTGCTCTGTGGTTTAATAGTTACTGAAAACTCCAACGTGCAAACTTTATTAAGGAAGGGCTTTAACTAAAGACCCAGGGAGGGGGGAGGGCAACAACACGACATGTTACATGGCAACGTTCAAAACAGCCCCATATACAGCTCTGCTTCCTCTATGGACTTCACCGTGTTATCTATGAAAAATTCCCAAATGGAGCACATGCTTTATAACATGTGCGAAGCGGGAGTTCAGGCCGAGAAGGTGGCGGCAGACAACACGGCAGCGGGCAAATATGAGGCTTTCAATTGAAAGACAAACATTAAATCAGTCTTAGCTCTAAAGGAAATCATTCAACTGAGTTTTGGAGGAAACAAGGAAACATTGAGCATAACTTAACAGGAAGCTAAATGACGAGACAAAAGTTATGAATGAAAACTTTTTACTCTAATTTATTTTGGGGGGTATTTTATCACTGGATTGTCCCCCAAAGATAGAAATGGCTGCATTTTTTTACTTAGCCAACAAATAAACAAGGAAACTTTTGCAGCCTCAAGCTTCAGACAGAAAATGCGACTTGTGACCTGTCAATAATAATTTATCATAGCGAGTCCTTTTCTTCTGTTGAGGCTTTCACTGTGGACGGATAAAGACCGACATCAGGAACACACGGCCCAGAATGAGGGGAGCAGCCCGGCCAAAAGGGTTTAATCATTCCAATTGACACGATGTCTTAGCAAACACACAAGGAATCTTTGAAACCAACACTGTGCTGCCACGTTCCATCCGTCTACTGCAGATTCTTCAATTGTGTGATCCCCAGTGGAACTCAGAAAAAGTCCCAGGTGAGCTGAACCCTGCAAATCCCTCCCAGCAGAAGCTGAACATTTCTCCTTTTTTCTTCCATTTCATTCTCCCTGCAGAGGAGCAGGAGGTTCAACACAAGAAGACACAACTACAAGCAGAAAAGTCAGCTAAGATCTAAACGGAAACCATTTCCTTTTTTATGAACAATATGCCTCCTTTTTCACAAAGGTTCGTTGACGTGGGAGAAACGCAGACACGCTGCCGAGGCCGCCTCTAGGATGACGTCATAAAATGGGCGGCACCCACACAGAGAGAAAGGCGGAGCCTCGGAGATCGAGTCGTCTTATGAATGAGCTGTGAAAATAACTCATATTTCATTTGAAAAATCGCTCTGTAGTGTGCAAAAGGTAATATATGATCATATATATGGAAATAGTTTATTTATTCTGAAAGGCTTAAGATAAGCAGGATATAAGCCCTTTAATTACCGCATGCTTTACTTTGTAGGTTTGAACCGGAGGTCGATCATATTAGCGCTACTTAAATACAGATGTGCTGTCTGCGGAGGACTTAGGGTTGGGCGATGTCCCTTAAATTGGCCGTTGACGATGTTTGCTGTCAACCATCGGGATGGACGATGACATCGTCGGGGGGGGGGGTATTTTTACATTTTTCGTTCTTATATAACTGCTATTCGTTATTTTGCTTTTTTCATTTTATTTCCCAACTAATGACTAATCCGCGATGATCCAGTATAAACTGAGGGAAGTGACTTTAACAAGAAAAAAGTAACAAACAAAATAGAAAAGAAGTAGTCCACTCCCACACGTAAACTAGCGAAGTGGACCGGCGGAGTGCGGATTTACAGCTTTGTGTTCGATGGGAAGGGGGGTACATGAGCGGTATGTGTGGGAGATTTAAGACTGCGATCCGTCCCGCAGCTCTAGGGGTACTAGCTACCGAACTCAGAACCGGGTCTAAAAGTGTGTGTCTGAGCACAGCTCGGATCGTCAGCACACACACAGCGGTTTGAGCTTCAATGCAGAAATGTCGCTCAGTCCTTAGAAAACATTCAAACAATGACGTGGATTTGTGTTTCCAGTCGTGTCCCGACTAAATAAAGGCTGATGTTATTCACAGCATGCAGAGCAACCCAAAGCTAATGTTGTTAGCCCGTGTTAGCATACTGCTAATCCTGGCTTCGTTCAGAAAAAGCACTGACCACACGGATTAAAATTCAAATGATGAGCGAACAGGTGTTTCATAAGAACCGTAACATTATTAAAAGCACGTTTAGAAGATCATCTCGCATTTTACCGAGCTGACATGTCAATCTATATAGCCACTCGGCGCTGTTTAACATTGTTTTGTATTGAAATGTTATATTCAATAAAGTTTGAAAAAAAAAGCCGCTTGGCGGAATTTATATTTCCCTTTCCGGTTTGTCAAACCCTACTGCACATGTGCGAATGATTTATTCCGACGGAAAGTGTGACCTTAGTGAGCGTTTTTATATTCTGAAAACATTTTTCTGGGCCCATGTACACGCTTGGATTCTAATCCGACTATTGATCCCATCAAGATATTTTGTACATGTAACCGCGGCTTATCGGGTCGACGCGCAACGTGGCGGGGGCGTGGCATCACGATGGTGGTCTCTCCATCGGGATGTCAGTCAGCTATCACGATGGACGATGATATCGTCCATCGGCACAACCCTAGGAGGACTGTTGCTTTTTTTTACGTTACAGTGTCACAACCTTGAAACAACAAACGTACAAAATGTTGGAATCATAGCAAAAATATACAGGCACAGCAGGGAATAAAACAGCAACAAAGACGAGAGAAAACAGTACCATCGCCAGGACAAATTGAAGTTTTAAAGGACGAGACGTAATCGTTTTATTACTTTCAAAACTGAAATTAACAAGGGTTCAGAATGTACAAAGAAAAACTGTGTCATTTTAAAAAACCATTACTGTTACAGGCACCAGTCAAAATAATGTTTTTTTCAAGCAGTAGGGGGAGACTTCCGGTTTCCGTTGAGGACTTCCTGTTCAGCTGAAGATGTCTGCAGTCAGGTCCCTCTAGTTAAGAATCGGTCAGGAAAAAACTAAACGTTCCATTTTTATGGGTGAAAACGAAATATGATGATGAAATATTGAAAAACTTAATGACAGGTAATCAAAAAAGACACTTTGGAACATTTAACTACTTAATCCTGTAATTCATTTCAAACTATACAAAAAAATATTCTATTGTGTTTTTGCCTAAGAGAAGTCCTGGACGATATGGAATGTGGTAAATTAGCCACATACAGCATAAAGGGGTCAAACAACAAATGTCATAATGCCATTCTTTTTGAAAGCAGCAGGAGTTCATCAGAAATTCCCCTTTGAGTTGTGGACGGGACTGTTGGAGGGGAGCAAGCCTACGCTGATTTCCCATCATGTCTTTGTTTACACCCTCTCCCGCTCGGTTACATGCCCTCACTGCCCAAAGCCAACATTAGCGCTACTTACTGCCCCTCTATCAGCCAGGTGCACTTTGTCTTGTACTTGTAGTTTCCAGGACCATCAGTCAAATACCCAGAGAGTCCCGTCAGCCTGAAAAGACAGTGAGATTACACATGAGCAGAGAGGCACTTCCGTGACACCACAATTCACATTTATATGATTACACAGCATTGACTTATTATAATAAAAATAAAAAATGCTTAATCAATTATTGAAGATGGTTAAATTGATTGATTTCTAATGATATCACTTCACTTGTTCCAAAAATGGATTCATGATTTTTCCTAATGAAACATAATTTGTAGGTATCTTTAACTTTTGATACTTGATCAATTTATGCTATGAAGATTTTTGAAAAAGTGTTATGTCTATTTCACTGATATAGTATTATTTTTAATCATATGCATGATTTTTATAATTAACATACTCTGTATATATTTTAGATAAATGATCTGCATTTGCCATGTTGATTTCTAAAATAGTTATTTTTTTACATAATATTTTAGATAATTCATCGTTGTCATGTGCTTTATTGATACCTACGGATTCTTAATTCTCTGATAAAAGTTATGAACCGGATATTGATAAATCATGTAATAAAATGGTTATGGTAGAACAGGGGAGGGATCATATAAGTTCACTTCCTTCCACTCCCTTTCAAGCAATATTTATTATGTCTAACTATCCTCCGTTGATAGGTCATTGTATGAATGTATAACTGATGATTGTAATGTTTTTGTGCATTATTCTTATTTGATTGCTCGAAATAAACCATTTCAAATCAAAAACCATTTCGAATCACCATTTTTATTCAACCTGAAATGCTGTGTAAGAAAAACTTTGCGGAAGCATAAAAGCATGCAGCTCTGCTGTTGCGCAAGAGTTGGTGAGCAGAGCTCCGGGAACACAGGTGAACGACCCCTGCACCTTTGTGGTTGAAGCGAAACGAGGATGCAAGGCCAGCAGCGTGACGGGCAGGTGTAGACACCTAGCAGAACCGTACGAGACCTCTTATTGTTTAACCAGTTCCATCTGCATGACTTGGCAGAGGAATAGAGCTCAGTTACACAGGAGGCACCTGGAAGTAGTCTGAGACTGAGTCATCACTGATGCGGTCTCAAGGTGCACGACTGCGCTAATACAACCAAAACACAGCCACGCCCTGAAGGCTGCTGAGAGAGCAGAGCTATGGAGTCAAACGTGTTTTCAGGAATCCACAACCTGAAGTAAATAAGGAACTGCTGTTTCACTTCCTTCATTGTGAACCTCTTCACTCAGTGGCAGGACCAGAACTCCTCAATTTTGTTTTTGGTTTGGACCCATGTAGCCTACAGCAGAGCAATATTCCATCAGTTCATAGAGCATGCAATGTCTGGCTTATGGCAGAAAACATACAGTTCAATGATCCAGGGAGCTGCGTGCCACAAGCAGCCCAAGGTCCAACGATGAGCGTGATGATGACAACATCACGGACCAAACATGTGCTATTGCTGAGCTGGCTGCAGCTGGTGGGAGTGTTCAGCAGCTCAGGAACCCTAAACCCAATTCGTTCATGAAACAGCAGATCAGGCCTTATCTGACTTTTATAGTTTTATGCGTACCGTCCATCTCTTAAACTCTTTTTTATTTCTTTTAAGGTCAACCTGCCAAGTTAGCCTGCAGCTATTGTCTGGAATTTTTACCTTTTATTTTTATGTTTATTAAAATGCATTTGTCCCTTTCTCAATAAAGTTATTTAAGCCAATTCTGGTGATAAAGACTGCATAATAATGTTATTGCTTTAAAGAGCAGCAGTTCAGCAACAAAACCAAAACTGTTTCTCAGAAACTTAAGAGCTGGCGTAAAAAGATAACGCAAAGAAATAAAAGCAGTCAAATGTTTGCATTTGGGGGGAGAGCAGGGAACCAAGAACACTTTTTCCTGGAATAGAAGGTTGCTCCACAGTTTCAAAGAAGGACTAATTGAACCACCTTTTTTTTCTCTAGATTTACTTATTTAGTTGATACAGAGACAGCGCAGATTAATAAATATTTCAGTCAGACAACTTATGTAGTGAAGAAGATTTATTTCCATATTTCTTTTAGTTTGGCATAAGGCTCCGTTCAGATACATAAAACAGAGATCTCCATAGAAAACTTTGGGTATTAAACTACCCCTAACGGAGCTCACATGTGGAGGGTGGGGCAACGAGCGAAGAGCTCGTGGAAATGGAAGAAGAGGGATTGGACCACACCTGGAACCTAAGTAGGACGCTGAACAGGTGAGTTGATTAGACTGAACCGCCCTCAGGAAAGAGTAACCAGGTAAACGCACTGCTCGAATTGCCCGCTAACTGCTAATTTTACTAAATGTAAAATTAACCTAAAAGTAAACTGGCCATAAAACAATCCAGAATCAGACAAATGAATGAACATATACACTAGGCCTGCACAATATACCGCAAATT